>JAOWBN010198623.1:0-14974 GCA_028565015.1 Pinguicula moranensis | reverse complement strand
TTTTGCAACCCAGGTGGGTATCGATCCCTGAACCTCACATTTGTGAAGTGTAGTTCTCACCACTTGAGCTACCAGGAAAATCGTAAGTATCAATTCTTTTGTCACGTAATATTCATAATTAATGGTCAAGCGTAGGATGTGTCATCCTTGACCATTAATTAATTTCTTGATCTTCTGTACATAATTGTTTATATATGTTACTATTCATAATCACAAATGCATGCGTAATAATTATTACTACATCGAGGGGTCCATGGATATTAATAATCTCAAACGAGATGAGATGGACAAAAGTATTATTTTGATAATTCATAACTTCCTGCATGAGTCATGCATATTCAGAAACTTACCTTTATAGCCCCTCAATTAAAAGGAGCGTTAGATAATCTCATGCAATACACATTAATCATTTAGAATTATGAATATTTCAGATAACTGAATTAATACTACTTGACTTTGTTGATGACACAAACACAATCCACACAGCAAGTCAATATGAGTCAAGTCCAATACTATATACCCCGTACATTCATATTCATGTGATTAAATAGATGCCTCGAATCAATGATCAGTGAAAAATGATCATGCATTAATCCATATGCTAGTTCATATAGTCATCTAGTGTTCCCTTTGCTAATGACATAAGACTATGGACTGATTTAGAGTTTTGATTATTATTCATGGAGTTCCACAATTCGAGTTCTCAACTCAAATGATTCATATTACATACAAAACTCTAGGAACAACATGATATACATCATTCAAAATACCTGAAATCAACAAGTACAACATCAATTGATTGGTGCTCTTGGTCACTATTCCAACACCATTTTCCACTGGTATTCATGTGTTGCTCCAGGATGTATTTGAGTGCTTGTTGATTAGTTCTTATAATGAACGTACCCCTTTGTAAGTAGTTGTTCCACTTAACCCTGATGGGTTATCCTAGTGGTGAAGTGTCTGACCTTAGGGTTTGCCTAGAGGTCAGGGGTTCAAATCCCGCAGGCAACGGTACACCGATCTGTAGGATTCCACTGCTGAGACAACGTGGCAGGGTTATGGTACACCAGCCCGCAATTGACCTGATCCATGTGAGTGGGTCGCTGTGCATGGGTCCCTGTGGATTAATCGGATATTTTGATACTCGGATACCACAGGTTAACTAAAAAAAGTAGTTGTTCCACTTCTCTACAACTATCACCACTGCCATGAACTCCTTCTCATACGTTGATAACCCTTGTTTCCTCAAGCCAAGAGCAATGCTAAAGTAAATAATGGGGCATCCATTTTGAGTGAGCACAACCCAAAATCCCTTGTCACTCGCATATGTCACTAGTGCAAATGTTTGATTGAAATATGGGAGTCTAAGTACAGGAGCAATCATCATTGTTATCTTCAATGCTTCAAAAGCTAATCCCCATCATCATTCCAACCCAAATTGTCTCTCTTCTGTAACTGTGTGAGTGATTTACTAATGGTATCATAATCGTTGATAAACTTGCGATAATATCAACCAATCCTAAGAACCCCCTCAGAGATTTGAGATTGTTGGCTCAGGCCATTCAAGCATCGCTTGAATTTTAGTTGCATCTATGGATACCCCTTGTGAAGATATGATGTGGCCAAGATAATCTAAGGAACTTCGGCCAAAAGAATACTTGGAGTGTTTTGCATATAGGTTGTGCCTCCTCATAATTTCTAGCACAACCCCCAATTGAGGCAGATGTTCACTCCACGATTTGCTATACTAAAATATCCTTGAAGAACACCAAACCAAACTTTCTTATCACTTCAGCAAATTCTTGATTCATTATACTTTGGAAATTACTAGAGTGTTACATAGGCAAAAAATGGTATTATCAAAAACTCAAACTGACAAGGTGAGTGAAAAAAACTATTCATGCATATATCCTTCTCAATCATTCTGATATGAAAATATCCAAATCTGATGTCAAGTTTACTAAAACATACATCCTCGTACAACTGAGCAAGCAATTCATCTATCATGGGATTGGTGAATTTGCTATTAACTATTAGGTTGTTTAAGTACCTATAATCAACACACATCCTCCATCCATCATCCTTCTTTTTGACTAGCAAAACAGGTGAGGAGAAAGGGCTATGACTCCTTCAAACAGACCAGAATTCAGTAGCTCATTCACAATATTCTCAATCTCATCTTTTTGATAGTGTGGCATCCTATAAGGAGCCTGCTGCTTTGTAATCGCCTTGGAATTTCTTATTAGAATATGCCAACATATTCACTCAACAGTGTACTCAAAGCTTTCTTGAAATCATCATTGCCTTCACTGGAAGAGATCTTTTGCACTTTGTACTGTCCAGTATAATCTTTCATGAGGACTGTGCTAGCAAACTCTCCTCCTTCAATATTGAATAACTCTGCACTCACTTCCTCTTACTTTCCTTCAATCATGCATACTCGGCCAACTATGACAACAGCACAACTGTTAATCAATTTAGTCATCTTCTTTAGATCAATGCATTTCAAGTATGTGGCATTCTTGATAGCTTGAACTCAAATAGGCTTTCCACCCTTCATAACAGTCCTATCATATCATCATAGTTTTATGAAACATCCCTATGCTTACTTAACCAGTCTCTCCAAATATGAGATCAAGAATAGAGAGTGGAAGCGTTCTTGGTGAGCAGGATAACTCTTCTCATTGCATTGCCCAAGAAAAGTTCCTACACTTGACTTAGCTCACATACCTTATACCATCAGCCACATTAACCCTCATAGGCTTAGTGTAGCCTAGCACACAATTCATTCTCTCAGCAATAAAGCAGTGACTACTACCTCCATCAATAAGAATATGGAGGGGTTCTCCCTTGTAAAAATCCTTGACTCGATAAGCTTTCAGGTTTGTGTTGTCATTTATGATATTCAGTGAAATATTAGCTCCATCATCCTCCACTATTTCTCCTTCAACTTCTTCTTCAATCTCAACAACAAGGGATTCCATTTCAGGTGGTTCGTCCATCAGTACATATAGATGCTTAACATTACATTGGTGCACTGAGAATAAGGTGCACCATACTTAAAACAAAATTACTTTCCTCATCTTCTCATCAAAAATCACTCTCCTCTTGAATAGGGGTGTATTATTTTGGTTCTTGTTGGCTTGTGGAGTGTTGGATCGACTCTGATAAGGCACTATAACTCTATTGGAACTCCTATTAACTGGCTTATGCCTAGGGACGATTAGCATCCTGTCAAGAAATGAATTAACAACAAATTCTTGTCTCTTAGCTATAGCTATCGCCTCCAACAATGATTTGGGATTCTAAGAATGGATAGTAGATCTCAACTCGGGCTGCAGACATCCTATAAATTTTTTCCTTTAGAAAGCTTCTCCCAGTTCTAGATGCATTATCATAGCAGATGGGGAAAAAGCATCAAATCTCTTCAATATAGATTGCAAATAGGCACATAAACTCCTCTAACAAGTTTTTTGGGTCATCAACATCAAAACGAATCAAAATAGCAGCAACAAGATCATCCTACTAAGTTGGTTTCTTATCAGGAATACTTCTATACCAAGCATCTGCATCTCCATCAAAATGCATAATAGCAAACTCAATGCGTTTATGTGTAAATAAATACAAGTGTAGATGGAGAAGTACCAATGACTACTCGCAATCCACGCTCTGGGGTTGGTACCATTGAATCGAGGGAAATAAGTTTGGGCATTTTGGATCCCCTTCCTTTGTCAAAATCATCACGGTAAAATTCATCCCTCTCATAGACCTTGCTCATAGAAGGGTGAGTCTTCATTGATTCATCATCTTGTGGGGGCTTTGTTCCAGGGAAAGTTCCAGGAAATTAGGAAGGTTCTCCTAGAATCTAACCCTGTTTAAGAGTAGTTCTTCTATGATTTTTGCAAAGTAATGCTTGTCCGAGCTTCCACCATGAGTGTAGGATTTAATTTTTTCTTTTTGCCTATTTTTACACGAATGGTGGTTGAATAAATTCAACCTGCACTCTGATGCCAATTGTAGCAACTTTTTTTTTATATAAGCCAAAATTCATTGAATAAAATATAGTGTTTACAAGCAAGGAAAATTTACAATACAAGTGTAGCATAAGAGCTTGAAATATGAATTGCAAACTCCTAGTAGATATCCACTAGATAGAACCTTTGGAAATGATCTATGTATCCTGCATTTTTGTCAAATTCCCCTTCTGGTATAGCTATGGGTGATCTTGTACATGACTCACCTAGCTTCATAGTAGATCACAAAGCAGCTAAACATTCAGATCATTGTCATTATCCTCTCTTCACCAAAGCAAAATGTCCTGACTCTCACTTTGTCAATTTCCATTGTAGGGATATTGGTACACAGGTCGATTAAGCTTGGTCAGTTATCCCTATAATGACAGAAGGGGTGGTAGTCCAAGAAAGCATTCTACCACATCTGATCAAAATGAAAAGACTAGTAGAACCTAACTATGTATTATACAATTCATATGCATGTGCATAGACACAAGTGTGTCATGCTCCCAGTTAGAGCTATCTATGTCTTCATGTGCTAAGAACCAATCTTGACCAACCAAACGGATCCAGTGTAGATGCTGCATCCATGTTTACTTTTCACTGATCCACAAGTAGATTGAATCACTTTCAGGTGCTCTCTTCTATTCCTGTTCGGTTATTTTCATGGTGTTAACTTTTGAGATCGCTCAGCTATGTTTTGAATGTGTCATCTTCCATGTTCCTTCAATGACATAGGAGTCATAAAGTCTTGCTCCAGCAGTATGATTTCTGCATACACATTAGCGTCTAGTTTATGTTTTCTGTGGCCAAAACTGTAACATTTCCATCCAGATTTTACATGGAGAACTGCAAGCATGTTCCTTGTCGTAATATCCAGTTAGATGTAGTGTATGGGAACAGTTTTTCAGTTCTTTTTGCTCTAATCCCAAGCCATGTTATCTGCTGTATTGTTTGTACAATTTCTGTGATGTTTATGTTCATTGCCTGAAAGTGTACCGTGTTTCTTGTTTTACATACCTGCCAAGCTATGGCAAGCCATATAGACTTCCACGCATATGAATTGACACCTTGTGATATTGCTGCACAGAAATCCCCCAACGTTGGAGCATGCACTACATTTTGTTCTCCTTCTTCCTCTCTCATTAGCCAGTCATATAATCTGTTCTAGATCTGCACAGCAATTGAACAATTAACAAATAAATGAGTAATAGATTCTTGCTCGTTACCTGAGTGACATAGAGTGCATGATAATTCTTGACCATCCCTGATGATGTTTCCATGCCATAATTCAGTCTTGTCTTGTAGGGCATTTTGGAGCAGTTTTCAACCAAAGACCATTATTTTCTTAGACACTATCTTATTCCAGATAGTCTGAAGGTTTGTTGCTTCCTCCAGTGAGTATGGGGTGTCTAAGGAGTTAATGATCCTCTTGTATGCTGCTTTAACAGTGTTGTTGCCTTCCTTGTCACCTTTAAACACACATCTATCTGTTCTCTGATCATCTGGAGTTGTATCCTGCAAAAGCGAGCACAATTCTATTAGTTCAATTTGTTCATACTCTCTCAAAGTTCTACGCCAGTTCCAGTTCCAACTCCATGTGTTGCTGACCCACTGCCCCATGTCTGGAATGTGAGCATCTTTATTAACTGTGTTTTTGAATAGTCTGTGCTATCTATCAGATAGTGGTATATTTTGTTTCCATTTATCAGTTCAAAATCTGATGCTTTCTCAATTGCCTAGGCTGATTTTTACATTCTGTTGTAGCTGAATAGAGTTTGCTATTTCCTGCATGTTTTTCCACCAGGAAGATGCATGTGCCATATTTCTTCTCCTACTTGAATTAGAATCTGCAGTTGGCAGTTTCAGTTCTCGCAGACCACCTATTTCCAGCAGTCCTCCCTGTCCATATATACATCTCAAGACATCCTTAACAAAGCTCTTTTCATCCGATAATATCCTAGCACACCACTTGCCAAGCATTGCTACATTGAAGGCTTGCAGATTACATATGCTAAGGCTTCATTTTTCAACTGATGTGATAGCCTTGTTCTAAGATAACCGGCATATCTTCCTTTTTTCTTTATTGCTTCCCCAAAAGAAAGATCTCTTTGTGAAATTTAGCTTGTTAAGCACTGTTGCTGGAGCTTTGAAATACCCAATAAAATGTGCTGGAAGAGCAGCAAGAACAACATTCAGCAGTATCACACTAAGGCAGATTACTAAAAAGAAAGTTGGGGGAATTTTAGAATTCCTAAACGCAAGGGAGAAGGGAATTCGTAGGGAAGAAAACATAGTACTTCATTCTCAAAAGATGTCCTCCAAAAGGGAGGGTTTACACACATAGTTTTCTTGAAGTTTACTTAATTAGCATACTTAACCAACATCCTTAACATCACAAAATTACCCATTAAAAAGTCTTAACGCAAGTAATGAATTAATGCATGTGGAGCCCTTTAACTGTTCAACTTCATTGCCATTTTGAGGGTTAATAACTTGTCCAACGTGGCTTCTCGCACGAGGGCCGAGGCACCTCTTTTTCTTCCACTTAGCGGCATATTAATAGGGCTTGTTACTTTTTGTAATTAGGGTCTAATTTTATAAGGTTCTTCTTTGGTCACCCTCATTTTTCCATCTCACCATTTCCCATTAATCGTCAATTTTGTTGTTCGTGGGGTTTTGATTTTAGTGTTTTCTTTTGATTAGGGTTTTATTTTATTTTTTGTGTTTAGCGCTTAAGGTGCTTTGTAAATTCTTCCTAATTTAGGGCTTTACTTTCTCTCGTAAAGTAGTAGTTATGCAATTCTTGCGGTAGCGTAGTTATGTTTTGGATTCTCTATTTACTGTGTAGTTGTTCAAAGAAACTACAACAAAAAAAGCATTTTGTTTAAAACAATGCTACGTTTGTTATAAGCTGATATTGACTTCATTATGTGTGTTTTTTACGGTAGATATGCTTGAGGCCTTTATATTTTCCCTATCATTTTTCAGGTTGAACTCTTGTCATCTTTAGCTAGTTTATTCATCTAGTATGTTAAGCCAAATTGCTCGGCTCCTATATGAAAAACATGAATATGTATTCTTATTTCGTGATTGATTGTTTAAATGAATAAGAAGTAGTGGCAAACCTTGAAACCGGGAACCTTGCTCTTTTGCTTTCTCTTTCTAGTTCATGTAGGCAAAGACTTTACCTTGTGTATTCAATTTTTAATCTAGCTTGAGTTCAATATTGTCCACTACTATTTTTTTTCGTTGTGCGCATTATTTGTACTTACCTACACATGGAAAAGCCTGAAGAGGAAGAGGAGTCCCCCTAAATATAGGTTGATTGAGAAAATCCCCCCAACAAGTTGCATTAACATTGGCTGGTGAAAATGAGATAGATTGCTTTGTTAACTTGATGAAAATGTCTCGACAAACTCTGTCAAAAGTTCATTGGTGTTGATGACCGTGAACGTGACAGACTAAATGAGATGCTACACTACTTAGAACAGTTCAGAATTATCTTCATAGGAAGGATCAGCGGCTATGGCAAGGAGAAAATTGCTTCTCTACAGCCTCTGTTCACTCGGCGCTGAGACTCAATCTGAACCTGACAAACACCAGAGGCTTATTCTGTGTTCATGCTTGGGTTAAGATGGCTCCTAAAAGAGTACAGGTCTTCGTGTGGAGGCTATTTCAGAAGAGGATACCCACAGTTGGTGCCTTATGCAGAGAGGAGAATAATTCAGCGGAAGTGAAAAATTATGTGTAATGTGCGGCACATTTTGTGAGTCAATACACCACCTGTTTTTAGATTGTGCAAATGCTCACGAAGTTTGGACAGAACTTATGCTTGGTTTGGCCTGAGTTACTCAAGGAAACCGAACATCAAAAGTCATTACTCGGAGCACATGAATCTTCTTGGCAGCAGCACGGGTTTGGAGATCTAGAGGGCCACTTGGCAATCAGTAGTTTGACTTTTATGGAAGGAACGATTCGCAGTGAGGTTCGACTTGGAGTTACCTTTCAGTTCAACAATAGAATGGATAAAAGTCACACTTTGGGCATGGCTGAAAGCTAGCAACAAACATTTCAAAGGCACCACAATTGGAGATTGGCTGCGATTTCCGAGACTATGCTGCATAATAGTTCTACGCTGAGATGTAATCAATTGGAACATGTAAGATGGAATGAAACATCTGATAGGAATATCTGAGTCTGGCTTTAAGCACTGTACATAGCTGTAAACACTCTGTTTTGCAGTATAATGAAAGTTCAATTGTCAAAAAAATAGTGTTGTTGATGGCTTACGAGTGAAATTACGTTTCCGAGCAAGAAAACACAACCATATTCTTGAGGACCTTAGCTCATCACCAAAGAACATAACGGTTAGGATGGATTACAAGAGGTCGGGAAGCACAGTTAGTTTTAGCTTGAATGAGGTGTTAAATGCAATTACTCGTTTGAGTGGAGAATTTCTCTCCACCCCAAAGTCTGTCGGTGCAGAGTGTAATCATAGTAGGTTGAAATCATTTTCAATTTGTATATTCTATATTTACATGTTTTATATAACTATTTATTCTTCAATACACTTATATCCCCATTCATGGACCACTTTATGTTCAACCACGATACATGACGACGAAGGGACATATTGACACTAATGTGTTGGGATTTGTAACATAAAGGGTGAATTTGTATACGTAATAGCTAGTTGAGAGGGTTCAACTACTGAAGTGAGAGTACTTATATATGCTTTGTAGAGACAAACATGGTTAAAAGTGTCATATGGTAATGACAATATTTTGTTTCGTTCACAATACCATATTGTTGGCCAAGATATTCTCTAATCTCATCAATCAACAACAAATCTTGACTCTATCTCCATCACAAAGCATGCTGCATCTACAGCTGTTGAAGTTGCCATTGTTCCTGCAAAATTAGTCAAGAATGATCAGCTATCTACGACAAATTGCACTGCTCAAGACCATCATATTGTCGCCAATAAATCTTCTACAAATCCTGCACAAAGACACAAATCAGCCTGATACATGTATAACTTTAGTCTATAAAAACCAGCAACAATTGTAAAACATTTCAAGCAAAGAAATCTTCTTCATCAATCGAAATGTTTTTGTTCTCTTAAATTCCCAAACCTCCATGGATTTCCATGGAGGTTGTCATGGTATCAGAACTCCTATAAAGGCTTGACAACCATGTCGTTCTTGGATTTTTTTTCTTTTCTACAAAATAAGCTTCCGCATTCCTAGTTGTTTTCATCCCTCTGTCTTTGCTAGCTTCTCTATTTTGCTCTGGTTCCATCCCCGACCTTCTCAGCTTGCTCGTGCCACAGATCCTAAGCCAATCCCGCCTGACCACCCTGTTTGATCCTGTTTTCAGTCTATGCTTCCCTGATTTTTATCTCATGTTCAAGATCTGCCATTTTCACCTTCTTTCTTCATTCTATGGTAGTTCCAAGAAATTGTAAAGCTGGAAGCTTAATTAAGGAAGAGGAGAAGGGGTTCACAGTGATCCCACTGAAGAATCCATCTCAATGGACTTCCAGATGTTTCCTGGACATTTATCAGTTAGGAAATAAGGAAGCAATTGATAAAGAACGAGCTCGACTGACAGTAAAGATGAGATGAACAGAGGTTACTTTGCTGATATGTCAAAACTGAAGCAGCATGGTGGGAAGATTGCATCGGCCAACAAGATTATAGTTCCAGCAGGAGCAGCCACTGAAGCAGATACTAAAATCCTCCTCAACACAAGGGCCATTTCTCAATCCTCTACTTTCTGACTTCGGAAATATGCCAACAAAATAGGTTTCCTCATTGATCTTTGCAAAAGATATTGATAGTGGCGAGAGATACGTGGCGGTTTGGCAATGGTGCTTTGCTTGGTTTCTTCAGATCTCTCAGAAGGAGGAAGCGGCGAGTTTGCAGATTTTGTTAGGGCGTGCTGTGCAAAACCTAGTCTTGGGTTGTCCTTTATATTTGTTGGACCTTTCTCATGGGCCGAACTCAATTGTCGGGCCAATGACTATTGCAGGTTCTTTCCACTGGCAGGCTATCCTGCTTAAATTGGCCGCATTCCTTCTACAGCCGGGCTCGGGCCATTTTTTTTGGATAAAAAAATCATATTTACTTCACTGTTTGAATTCCCGGTATTTAATCGATCCCTCACCGGTTCGTTGAAGCAACGGTGGCATGAGATTTTCTTTCTTTTCAATTATTTATTTAATCAGATCCTTTGCCGGGAAGCTGAGGCGATGGCGGCATGTGGCTTCTCTTTCTCTCTCTTATTTATATTCAGTCTTTTATTCCAGTTTTTTAGTAATTTAAATTTTCGATATTTAATCAATTCCTTCATCGACAAACTCTTTTTTTTTCTTCATTCTCTCCTTTTCTCTCCTGGCTTAACTGCTATTTCTTTCCCTTTCTTCTTTTCGTACTTCAATTTATGTTTTCGTTTATTTTGTATTATTTTAGTCCAAACTTCACATGCTCTTTCATCCCACTCTGAGTTTGCAGGGGTGTTGACTAAGATATTCTCTAATCTCATCAATCAGTAGCAAATCTTGACTTTGTTTCCATCACAAAGCATGTTGCATCTACAGCTGTTAAAGTTGCCACTGTTCCTGCAAAATTAGTCAAGAATGATCAGCTAACGAATACAAATTGCACTGCTCAAGACCATCATATTGTTGCCAAGAAATATTCAACAAATCCTGCACAAAGACACAAATCAGCCTGATACATGTATAACTTTAGTCTATAAAAACCAGCAACAATTATAAAACATTTCAAGCCAAGAAATCTTCTTCGTCAATGGAAATGATTTTGCTCTCTTAAATTCCCAAACCTCCATGGATTTCCATGGAGGTTGTCACATATGAACATCTAATAATTATTTTCTTTCTTTGCTTTCAACATATTACTATCTTTGTGATAGCATAGCAGGCACACGAATGAGACTCGTTTTCTAACCCCATACCAGGCCACCCATTATCATTTGGAAGAGTAAGGTCCGAAAAACAAATGCCTCAAACTCCAAAGGAATATTTCAAGAAGAAGCATACACATGCCCGTAATATCGTAGGACAAACGTCCTACATTCTATCCATTAAATATGCAACACATGACCATCATGTCTTGTACATTACTGCATAACTTCATTACCCCCAATGGCCTACTGCTTGCGGAAGACTTACCTTATCACCGGAATTGGTTGGGACGGACATTGAATACATAAATGCAGTTTACCCTTTAGACAGTGGAATACGAAGGAAGCAATATGATATGGCCAAAACTATGTTTGATGCATTTAGAGCAGGGGGCTCGTGGACTTGGTCGTATCATTTGAGAACTAGTTTATGGTGTTTATTGGTGAGAAACTGGAGATAGGTACGTTGGCTTCGTTTATATTTGTGTATTGAGTTGTTGCATTGTGATTGTGGGAAAAACTGATGATGCTTTAGAGGACTTTATTATTTGTTTGAATTTTGTTTGACCAGAGATGCGTAGCATTCATTTTAGTTTCAGCTCATGTATGTGTGTGCACTTTTTATGTCATTCTTGGAAATAATTTTTCAAATAGATTTCCTGCTTTTTGCCCTACAAAATTCGGTATATTCATATTTTTCAGATTTTATTTTTTCAATTTTATGAAATAAACACGTTTATTTCCATTAGTAGGAGTGATTGTAAATATATACATAAAAAAAAAAAAAAGAATTGCCCTACAAAATTTGGATGGTCATCATTATTTCATTGTAAAAATATCCAATCATGTATGGCCCATGAAAAAGATGATGGTGGTCCAAATGAAATGATTCCCTATTTTCTGTGGTCCTTTCCTTCGCACTCATTTTTCTTTGGAAAAGTAAGTAAAAAAGAAAAAGTTGAAAAAAAGATGTGACAATAAGAAGAACAAGGAAATCCAATAATGCAATGGGGTCCCCACCCACCCATTTTTTTGATGGCATTTGTTCGATAGATTGATGTACATTTCAATGTCCAATACACATCATGGGCTTTTAGGAATTTAATTAGTTTAATGAGTTTCGGAACGGTTTATTGGAAAAGGACAAGCGAATTAATTAAAGTATTTGATTGGAAACGGTCAAACTGCAGGTGAGTTGTTGTTTTTTTGGGCAAGTGTTTTTTGGGCACCTATTTAGATATTTAGACAGAATCTGCCATTGGAGCAGAATGACAGCATGCGGATCTAGTCCAACTAATCCCGAGGTGACAGTGCAGGATTGCTTCCAGCTAGAGTCGATCCTCTGACCTCACTAGGCAAGACCTGTGTGTCAGAAGTCGTAGCCACTGAGACAACTCGCACCGTCAGCTAAGGAGTATTAATTACAGTATTATGATAAATATTAATAGCGACTCTACTCATATCTCTACTCTATCTAATTGGGAAACTTATACTTTCTAAGAAGTGTTTTAATGGGGATAAAACACTTTTATAAAAGTGTTTGTAAATTTATTGTGAAATTAGCTTAAAACAAAGTCACAAAGAGATTGAAATAAGTAGCTCAAAACCAAATTATGACTTCAAAGTACAAAGCAGAATTAGAAGTTAAGTTTTAAATCAATCAAGATTAATCTAGAAATAGAAGTTGCACTATGGAAGAGTTTTAAAATCGCGTCCAAAACAATGTTACAGGGTTATCTACGTTATATATAAAATATTATAAATGTCGGTTGCAATAAGGCGGGTAAAAAGCCCCTCCGAAGATAGGCCCACTTATGAGTAAAGAAAATCACCTAGAGAAGAAATTTGCTAAGTCCTCAAGCTACCTCGAAGGTTACACCTTGTGCCTCCAAAACATGATTCAAAGGGCAACAACCTCAAATAACTAAAGGATTCCTTCGAGGTGGGCACATACATCCCGTCATAAAGTTCGAGATGGGCATATGCATCCCCTCGACAAGGAATGGCTAATACTGTTTAACAAGCTAATCTGTCTCGAGTCACCGACAGAAGAGATAATGAATAACGGTCACCGCCCACAAATGGCCGACTGTATGTTTATTTGTCATGTCCGTGAAAAAATATCAATGTTGTTGGGTTTTGTTTATAATTTCAAAAATTTCTCAAGAATAAGGCGGAATATCAAGAGAACATATACACATGTCATGATCACTTGGTAATAACATTAATCTAAGTGTAAAGGATTGTAGAAATTGTACCTCAATTCCGGAGTTGAAATCTTTTTCGATTCCTTTTCAATTGCGATCCCGAAATCCTTTTCAATTGTGATTCTGAAATCCTTTTCAGTTGCGATCCCAAAATCCTTCTCGAATCTTTTTCAGTTGTGATCCCAAGTCTTCAATTGAGAAGACCTCTAATGTGTTCACTCCTTGAAAGAATTGAGATGGCTGTTAGACCTTTGTTCGTGATCGAGAGAGTTACAGAAATCTCTTTTTTCAGAATTTCAGTCGGGTCCGTATCGAGATAAGAAAGAGAGGGAAGACTTTATCACGCCGGGAACGTGAGAATCGGTTCTCACGTTCCCAACATGAGAGCCGTGGGGGTGGAGTGGGGGAGTTGTGATTCACGTGGCACAAGAGATTAAATCTCTTGTGTCCTCAATTGGGCTTTCCTAGCCTAATTGGATTAAATCTCCAATTGGAGATTTATTAAATAGATTAAGCCTTTGATTAAATTTCAAGGACCAATTTGTTAACCCTTTAGTTGGACTTGATCTCATCGAGGCCCAATTCTTTTCTTCTCATACGGGTTGTTGAATTAATCACATCCGATAAATTCAACTCAATACAGTTTGGATCTGATGGCGAAATTAATTAATCATGTCCTACATAATTAATGGATTATTTCTTAATTTGTCAATTAGGGCGACCGATTAGGATCTATATCTGAATCAATAATAAATTAATATCCATTAATTTATAAATTATAATTGGCATTTAGCAATGCATTATGATCATACGAAACAACATAGATAAATCTTGATCTTTTATTATTCTTTTTATTAATTCTTTCATCTCGTAATATCCATTTAATTAATGCAAGTGTAGGATTGCGTTATCCTTGACCATTAATTAATTTTTTCTTAATCCTCAGTGAATAATTATTTATAAGTGATTATCTCATAATCATGAATGCATACTTAACAATCCTCACTGCATTAAGGGGCCCAGGGATATCAACAATCTCTCAGGAAGCGATATAGACAAATGTATCCTATTTATTATTCATGACTCACATATATCTGAAAATTACCCCATTAAAAGAAGCGTTTGATAATTTCACAAGATATATGTTTGTCATCTAGAATCACAAACATCTCATATAATAGAATTAATACTATTTGACTCTACTGATGACACAAACACAATCCTTACAGTAAGTCAAATTTGATAATGTTTAATAATGTGTACCCCATACACGTATATCTATGTCATTAAATAGATACCCCGTATCAATGATCTGTGAAACATGATCATGCATAATTCCACACACTAATCTTTATTGTCATCTAACGTTCTGAGTTAATGGCATAATATCAAAGACGTGTTTTAGAGTTTCAAGTATTTCTATGGAGTTCCACAATTTGAATTATCAACCCAAATGATCTATATAAACATAAAACTCAAATAACAAATATACTTTGTTCATTAAGCTAACAAGCGCACCATCAACAATGATTGGTGCTCTAGGTCACTATTCCAACAAATGTACCATGTATATCTCCTATAAATAGGTTATTCGGCTAATGAGAAAAATAAATAATTATTCAGGAAAAAAGTCGAGTACGCGTTGCTTCCATGTATCTTTTCGCTTCGAGAATTTTATTTTTGATAAGCCAAATTTATATAATGATATAAAGTATTTACAAGAAAAAGAAAAGACAAAAGCAATATGTACATATCCAAGGTTAAATATCGCATGAGCCCTGAAACTATAGGATGAAATCGATGTCCGGTTCCTTGAGCATGAAG
>JAOWBN010198612.1:0-14974 GCA_028565015.1 Pinguicula moranensis | reverse complement strand
CCCATTAAATTGAATTTCTACCTCTATCATCTGCGGATTCTGTTCACCTCCCAACATAGACTCCCCCATAAGCACCTCTGTTAGTATATTATTTTCAGGTATGTCAACTGGCTTTGTAATCATCTCTGTTTCAATCGATAGATCTGCTGCTATGACTATGGGCGAGATAGCCTCATTAATTGGACTAGAACATTGTGTCGAAGACACTTCAGTCAAAGAGCGTTGCACTGTTGTAGCAGATTTTTTCACAGGCAACTTCTCCAAACCACGTTTGTGTAATGTCTCTTCAGTCACTGAAACATAGAACCATTCGTTCCTTAGATCCACTTTCACCGTTTCATCGATTGGGGAACTCTGCTTCACCCGAACAAGAATTTGTGTGCAATACATAGAGATGCAACCCGCAGTATTGTTATCGAGGCGAACAAATGTTCCGAAGTTTGCAGAAATTTTTTGGAAAAAATCAGCATACCAGCAGTACAAGGGAAGCCCTATGATCTGCAGCCACACAGCACGAGTCCCATCTTGTCGCTCTTTTCTCCACGCCGAGCTCCAACTAGTCCAATATGCCTCCAAACGCCAATCTCATTTTCTATTTTGTTTACAAGTGCATCATTTGGATAGGAGATCATCACCTCCCCACCTTCCAGCCGAATTAGTTTACCTTCAGTCAAACAATGTTCACTTAGTTTCATCAGGATTGAATTCTCCTCCACATCATCCATCAGTATTCCAATGATACAAGATTCTAGCCATTTTGCCTCCTTGGGGTCTACTTCAAATTTCATCACTCGTTGAGGAGGATGTTTGATGCTAGCGGAAGGCCTGAACTCACCAGGTACTCTTACATGAATTTTTTTTCAATCTTTCACTTTATCCTGAGGTGTTTGGGAAGAATGTGGTCTAACGCGCCTCACCAATACCTTACAGGATCCCAGCCCTAAACCTATCATACGCTTCTCCAGTTCGAGCACATCAGGTACTGGAGCAAATCGAACAAAGCCGAAACGTCGACCTGAGGACAGCTGATTTCGAAGAATAAAGACATCCCTGATCTCACCAAATATCACAAACATATGTCTCAAAGCAGCCTTGGAGCTAGTTGTCGGAAGGTTCGAAACGTGGAAGGAGTTGCACTCCGCACGCAGGCCATGGATGTGCACCGGCAACGGTGGGTGAGATCTTTCTTCCACTTGATTATCCGTCACTTGTTTGCGCCTTCATCACTGCACTTCCCACCCTTCCTCTATTTGAGCAGGTCCCTTCATCACAACATCGGGTATTTCCTGTACTACTATAGGGTTTTGCACTTGCGGAATCGGCAACGTTTCCGACTCCGGAAACATTTCATCAGATATAGACATCCCACCACAACTACTACCTTCAGCCAAATCCCCTTTTTCACCTCCAACCTCCACATAAACCTTCTCTTTCATTTTTCCCCGCACAGTAAATCCCCATCCACTGTCCGCGTGATAACTCCCTCCACTTTGTGAGATGTTGGCACAAGATTAGCCGCCGTCAATGGCCGACCGTTGCCCGACTCAACCAACCCCACTAATTCCACCGTAGTATCGTTACTTCCCTTCTTCGACGCACCGAGAACTGTAGCTCGAGAACCTTCATCGCCAGGGCTCTTCCGGGACTTCATCTTTTCATCTATTTTGATTATTATTTTGACTTCATCTTCTAATTGTGTTAAATTCTCAAATTTTATCATCAATCCTTGGAGTAATTCTATAAATAGAAGCCAATGTACATAGTGAAGGGGGAGCTGGAGTGGTGGTCAAATTTCAGCGTCCCCTCTTTAGTTTTAAATGAGTTCTTCTTGTTTGGAAATTCATACGAATTTATAATTTTTTGATTAAAAATTCAGAATAAATTCTTTCTTCGTTTCCTTTGATCCAAAGATGACATCCACTTTCAGAATTCTCATGGCATGATCATTGACGATGCAAGGCTAAGAATTTGTTTACTCCTATCGTGGAGTATGGTGATTGTATCATTTATTGTTTAAATTTTATGTTCTTTGCAGTTTGGATTTTATGCTACATATTCTACAATAATGTTTTGATTTTCAACTTGCAGGTTTTGTACACATCAAAACATGCTTGTTCAAACTCAAAACTAATCTCCTCTTTAGCTACAAAATTGGGAGCATAGTTAGTATAGAAACTCTTGAATCCTTCTTTGAAAAAAAGAGTTTTTAGGGGCGGATTATAGTGTTTATGTGCTTAGAGGTTGTATTTAAATTTATAACGCACCTTGTTAGAATTTTATTATAACGATGATGAATTTATATGCTATAAATTTACAATTCTAATTACATGTTCAGTGTGTTAGAGTTAAAAAATCAATTCTTTCCTATTAGCATAAAATCAAATTAGGGACTTTAATTTGATATTGTGTGTTTTAACCACCCAAAACATGTTAGGAGTAATTTTGTCTCATTAAATTTCAACAAAACCCGTGTTTTTTCTCTCCGTAGTTACAATTTAATTTGCATTTAATTTTAGGAATTCTTATTTCTTATTTGGTCATTATACATCTCAATTTTCTTCTTATAATTTGTGCGTGTTGATAGGGTTAACGAGTCTGCGTGTTAAGAGTCTCATTTGTCTCCCTGTAGTTCGACCCTTTTATTGCTATAATTGACGTTGTTCTCTTGCGGTTTATAGTGATTTTAGGATATTTTTAGTTTGTTTCATGATTATTTGCCCATTGATTATATATCTTAAGATTCGCATCATTGGCGAAGATCAATGTCCTTCCAGATGCGCTATAAGCTACTGGACAGCTGCTCCAAGACATGCTACCCTACTTCTGCTGACTTGCACGAATGGTGAGATCGTAAATTTGCAGTGGGTCGCCTCCACTGCCTAATGTTGTTAGAAGGATTGTCCACAGCTCGTAAGCCAAAGGATACTCCACATAATTGTAGACGAGATCTGCACTGATGTTGTGGAGGATCCAAGAGTAGACACTGAGATCTACTTGCTCCCATTGAGAATTGGTTGGATCGTGGGCTGGAGGAGTCCGAGGATTGTCAGTGATATGGCTGAGGCACCCCTAACCACCTATTGCCATTCGCATGAGTCGAGCCTAGATTCCATAATTCTGCTCATTTAGCTTTATGGCGATTTCCACTGGCTGATTAGTGCTTGATGGTTGCATCAGGTTTAAGGGTCGTTTTGATAAATTGTCTGTTGGTGCCGTCGGGATTTGGCTATTTGGAAGTTGGGCGCTCCTTGATGAACGGGTATTCCCATTTGGTGGCACCGCCAGGACATTGGATGCATACATAGGCTATTGTGGAGGGACTCCTTGGTTGTTTGTTGGTTCAAGCATCGTGTTACCGCAGGTAAGGCCACCGGTAGATGATGAACCGTGATGATCGAATTTAAGGATCGATCACACTGATGATGCCATCTTTTGATTGAACAAAAATATGTTTTGCTTTTCTTACTTTCTTCATATGGTTCACAGTCTTTATAGAAGGGAAAACACTACTAGTAGTGGGTGATTAGATAAGGGATAATCCCTGAACTCTATGCAGTTTTAATCACAACCCCAATACTTATTTTAAACTTTATCTAATCTAACAAGCATGGGCCAGTTCCAGTGGATATTTTGACCCGATCGAGTATCGCTTCCCCTATTTCAAAAGAAAAAGTTTGTTGCTTATATTTCAAAGGTAAAAGTATAATGAAAATCTTAGCGTGAACTATGCCATGTTGCTTATATTTCTCGCATGCTAATTTATTTAGATTAATTGATTAAACAGTAGAATTAAATTGTTCCCAAATAATGTGTTTCAAAAGGTTTGCTTAGGAATCTGTCTACTATATTTCCCAAATCAATCACTACAACCAGTATTATTTAAAACACTACACCCTGACCCAGATATTAGATAAAACGCGATTGTCCGCATGATATGTCAAAACAACAAATAAAATAATATTTCTTTTGTTTTCTATTGACAGACATTTTCCCTATACTTTTATTTTTATTGTGATTTGTAAATTTTGATGTCAGCATGTTAGAATACGACGGATAATGAAGTTTTGACTAAAACTTGTAAAAGGAAAGGATCTCATAAATTAATCCTTTTCCTATGCCCAAAGATCCTTCCTTATCCATCATCCTTGTACTCCTATAAACATGTAAACATACGAAGAAGAAAGTAGATGAATACAATACAAAAAACATTCAACATCTCATCTTGTTATCATGGTATCAGAGCAGTGTTTATTCTTGGCAACCAAAGACTAAGCCATCATCTACCGGTGGCAACAGTGGCATAAAAAGATGATCTTACCCTGGCTGCATCAAATCAGAGCCAAACCACGGGTGATATCTCCTCTCAGCTGGCCAACCTACTCAAAAATTTCAATATACCCAAACCAAACAAGCTCATGACCATGAATTTGAAGCTAACTATCCACTATGGTCAAGACTTATGTAGATGGTAATTGGAGGAAGGGGGTGACTCAACTACATAACTAGGAACCCCCTCCCCCTGATGCAAATAGTCCAACTACCCCAAATGGCAACAAACAAATTTGGCAGTGTGCTCGTGGATAATCAACAACATTGAGTCGAATCTAGTCAATGAATACGCAAAATATCTGACTGCACAAGAGCTATGGGAAGGGCTCACTACAACATTCGATAGTGGTGGAGATGCCTTACAAATCTATGATTTAACAATCAAGGCAAACCACCACCAACAGCGCAGTTCCACACTTTAAACATTGTACGGCAGATTACAAAAGATATGGCGTGACATCGACAGGCATCAACCAAACCCTATGAAGTACAAAGATATGGGAATATACAATTGGTTGAAATAGGAAACATGCCTCTTTCAACTCCTCTATGGAGTCAACTAGGAATACGATGCAGCGAAGAGGAAGCTACTCAAGGGCGATGGACTCCCATCAGTTGAGGCTGCCAATGCAACTATCCACCGCGAGGCGGCGTACCTAGACATTCTGAGTCCGGTATGGCGAGGCAACCTTGGAACATCATATGGAATCGAATGTGGGTTCGTTGCCCGGTTAGAACAAGCCCAAAATTTTGGAAAGTCATCATCCCGACAAGGCGAGATTGACAAATCCAAGATGTTTTGCACACTTTGCCAGAAGAGCGGACACTCAACAGAAAAATGCTTCAAAACTAATGGCTACCTCGACTGGTGGTCACAAACAAGAACAAAAGAGGAAAAGGAGGAAACTTAACCACTGTCGTGGGTAGCAATGAAGCCACCAGCAGTGGTGGCAGAAGCACCAGACCCGAGATTCCAGCGGGATTTGAAGCAATTTCTATGGAAACGACTAAGGGAGAACAGAGAGCCCTAGAAGATAACCAATTTAGGGTAAATGTGATCGACGCATTTTCCCCAAATGCAGGGAAACCATTGCAACGAAAATCCAGTGAAATTCAAACAATTACAAATATGTCCTCGAGTTACCCAGATTTGATGAAACACCCCCCGAAACTTGCCAAAACTTCAGACAGAACTCCAAACTTCTCCAATATTATGCATACAACCCCGAGAAGTTGACCAAAACGCAGTACAATCCTCTAAAAAGATTAAATCCCAAAATAGACCCCAAACTTTTGCACAACTATAGAAACACCCTGACCATCCACCCAAATTACAGAATCGCTCTATCAATAAGTCCAAAAAATTACCAAATTGTCCCACAATCTCAAATCCC
The DNA here is from genome assembly GCA_028565015.1 of Pinguicula moranensis. Classification (NCBI taxonomy): domain Eukaryota; kingdom Viridiplantae; phylum Streptophyta; class Magnoliopsida; order Lamiales; family Lentibulariaceae; genus Pinguicula; species Pinguicula moranensis. Next base: position 9,251 of record JAOWBN010198612.1, on the reverse strand, counting down.
AAGTTTTTTCCTCCAGGTTGCTTTGATCCGGACAGATCAGCTGCTTTCTCAGCCCAATCATCCGAAAATAAATCTTGCGGGCCATGGATCTTTGACTGTGGTGCTACAGATACAATGACCAATGAGCAGTCTGACTTGCTGACCTCCACTGTACCTAGAAAGATGTGGATCCAGACTCCTAATGGTGGCATGACACAAGTGGTAGGCGCCGGATCAATTGAGATATCCCCTACTCTCAAACTGAAAAATTGCTTATATGTTCTATCTATCGTGCAAGCTATTATCTATCAGCCACGTTACTAAAGAATTGAATTGTATGGTATTGATGTATCCTACATTTTTCTTATTACAGGACATTTGGATGAGGAGGATCATTGGGCATGCACTAAACGAGACGGCTTGTACTATGTTGATGAGGTGGCTCACCAAGGGAATGCTATGCTTGCACATGGGACAGTTGACAGACAAATCTGGTTATGGCATCGTCGGTTGGGACATCCGTAAGATGGTTACCTAAAACTCTTATTTCCTCAGTTTTTTCGACAGCAGAATAAATTTTCTTGTGAAACTTGTTGCCTAGCTAAAAGTCACAAGCAATCGTACTCTTTGAATAATACTCGTACCAACACTATTTTTTCACTAATACATTCAGATGTGTGAGGTCCTGCTCCTAATTCTATCCATAGTGTCTTTCGATACTTCGTGCTATTTATTGATGATTGCACTCGCATAACTTGAGTTTACTTTATGAAAAATAATCTGAGGTTTCTCAGCACTTATTCACTTTTATGCTATGATTGAGGCTCAGTTTCATCATAAAATCAAAATCCTTAGGTCGGATAATGGGGGAATATGTTAATCATACTATGTCCACTTTTTTCCTGGAAAATGCCTTATTAATAAGACCACATGCTCTCATACACCACAACAAAATGGGTTTACTGAACGAAAAAATAGAATTATTCTTAAGATCACTCGAGCCCTCATGATCGAGTCAAAAAACCACAAAGACTTTCTGGCCAAAAGCAATTGCTACATCCATATATCTCATCAACCGATTACCAACCAAAATTCTTAAGCTCAAAACCCCCTTTCAAGTACTGTCAGAATACACCACTATACCATCAACCCTAGTTCTTCAACCTTGGGTGTTTGGTTGTTCGGTCTTTGTTCATATACCTTGAATAAAATGGACCAAACTGGACCCATGTACTGTCAAATGTGTCTACCTGGGTTATGAGATAAACAAAAAGGGGTACAGATTTCTTGATCCAAAAACCCAACATATGTACACCATGATGGACTGCGACTTTCTAGAGACAGAATACTACTATGACACCCAATCCAGCGATCAGGGGGAGAATGATATGCGAGATTCGCTGCAATGGCTACTTATTCCAGCACATGTATCTTCTGACATCACCATTGAGCCCACCACTGAAAACATAAAACAAGATCCTCGGACAGAACATGTCCCATCTTCCTCCTCGGTCGATAATCCTGAAGTAAGTAGTTCTGAACCGGAGCATCTTCCTAAATCTGAATCTACTTACACTACTGTTTTCTCTGATCTTGAAAGTACAGCTCCAGGAATAGAACAAAATACACAGGATTGATACACACTGCCACCCAGGCACAGCCAAGGAGTACCTCCAAGACAATATATTGCTGAATATGAGCCACAAGAATCAAAGTATACCATAGCTAATATGGCTAGGGGGAGTACTGGAACAGTGACGATCCCAAAAATAGTTTATGAGGCTCAACAAAGCAGAGAATAGAGGAAGAAATAATGGCCCTTGAAAAGAATGGAACATGGGAAATATGTAAACTACCACAGGGTAAGAAATAGGTGGGATGTATATGGGTTTTTACTGTGAAATATAATGCAGATGGCACGGTGGAAAGATACAAGGCTCATCTAGTGGACAAAGGATATACTCAAACATATGGGATTGATTACTCCAAGACATTCTCGCTAGTGGCAAAACTCGACACCATAAGGGTAATATTTTGTGTTGCTGCGAATCTAGATTGGCCCCTACACCAATCCGATGTAAAGAATGCTTTTTCTATATGGGGGACCTCAAAGAGGAAGTATACATGGCAGCTCCTTCGGGCTTCTCAGAAACATTTCATGAAGGAGAAGCATGCGGGATAAAGAAAGCACTATATGGCTTAAAGTAGTCGCCGAGGGCATGGTTTGGTCGTTTCACATCCACCATGAAGAAATGTGGATATAGGCAGAGCAATTCAGATCATGCATTATTCCTCAAAACCACAGGAGAACTTGTGACATGACTAATCATCTATGTGTAGGATATGATAATGACAAGGAATGATTCAAGTGAAATTGCAGAATTGAGGAAGAACCTATTTGCAGAATTTGAGATGAAAGATTTAGCAGAGTTGAACTACTTCATCGGTATTGAGGTTCTGAGATCTGAACATGACATATTTATCTCTAAAAGAAAATACATACTTGATCTTCTTGCAGAAACAGGTTTAGTCGATTGCAAGCCTGTGGACACCTCAGCCGTTGTGAATCTCAAACTCCAGATCAGAGAGGGAACATCCCTAGCAGATAAAGAGCAATATCAGCACCATGTGGGTAAGTTGATCTACCTAGCTCATACAAGGCTTGATATTGAATATGTCGTAGGATTCGTCAGCCAATTTATGCATTAGCCTCAGATAGATCATATGGAAGCAGCTCTGAGGATTGTTCACTACTTGAAGGGATCACCAGGGAAAAGGAATATGTTTCAGAAAATATAGTCATCTGCAGATCCAGGGATACACTGATGCCGACTGGGCAGAAAATCCTATTGATCGAAAGTCAACGACCGGATATTTCATGCTAGTAGGAGGAAACTTAGTCACATGGAGAAGCAAGAAACAAAAGGTGGTAGCCCTATCCAGTGCAGAAGTAGAATTTTGAGGAGTAGCACGAGGGCTAGCCAAGATCCTATGGTTAAGAAAGCTACTCTCAGAGATAGGTTACCCAGCACATGAGGCATGCAAATTGAAATGTAATAAAGCAGCAATCAGCATCTCCGAGAATCCATTGCAACACGATCGAACAAAGCATGTGGAAGTAGATAGGTACTTCATCAAAGAAAAACTAGAAGATGGAACCATCAGCCATATGTTTGAACAGAAGATCAACTGGCAGACATTTTAACCAAAGCAGTGTCGAGTCATGTGTTTACTGATGTATTGAGCAAGTTAGAAGTTGAAAATTCTCCAACTCAACTTGAGAATGAGTGTTGGAATATGATAAATAAGGAAGATTTGGCTAAAACTTGTAAAAGAAAAGAATCCCATAAATTGTTCCTTTCCTTATGCTCCAAGATCCTTCCTTATCCATCACCCTTATATTCCTATAAACATGTAAACACACAAAGAAGAAAGTAGACGAATACAATACACAAACATTGGATATCTCATCTTGTCATCACATCATGTTGCAAATCGTCCTGTACTATTTTTCCTCGACGAAGATGGAATGGAAGTTATGATTGTGAATCGAGTACTCCTACAGAAGAATAGTTTCAAATGTCTAAGATCTGTCATACAAAAGGATGTGGGTGTTGAATGCGATGTTATCCATCGTATCAAAGTCTTATGGATGAAATGTCGATTGGCTACTGGAGTGTTATGCAATAAGAAATTTTCACTAAAGTTGAAGTGAAAATTTTATAAGACGTTTATAAGACTGACCCATGCTCTACGGGTCAGATCGTTGGATTATGAGATTGTCACATGTGCAGAAGTTTGAGGTTACAGATATGAGAATACAAAGATGGATGTTTGGTTGGACAAAATTAGATAAGATCCCGAATGTGATCTTTAGGGATATGCTAGGTATTGCATCTATCAGTGCCAAGTTGATAGAGGGGAAATTGTGATGGTTTGGACATCTACGCAGAAGGCGTGTTGACGAGCCTTTCAAGAGAATTGAAGGGCTCCAAGTTGAAGGAAGGCGGAAGAGAGGAAGACCTATAAGGACGTGGGAGGAGCAGATTCGATTAGGTATAACGGGATTACACTTCTCTGAGGACATAACCTTTGATAGAACGAGTTAAAGACATCATATTACGGTTAGAGATATATAGAACAGACGTGTGCATACTGGATTTTGGACATATGGAGGTAGTTATGATAGAATATAGGATTAGGTGGTATTTATTTAATTAGTAATTCAAATATACAGTGATGTATTTATTTATTCAAGTATTTATTTGCTTTTATGTAATTATTTATCTATGCATTTATCTTCTACTTTACTTCTATTATTATTAATCTATTCACATACACACACACACACATATATATATATATATATATATATTTCTCTTGAGGTTGAGGGTTTTCACTGAAACATTCTCTTTATCTCTTCTTTGGTAGGGGTACGACTGCGTACATCCCATCCTCCCCAAACCCTACTGTTGGGCAAAATTTTCTCGGTATGTTTGATTTGATTTATATTGCCAATCGGCCTGCCATAACACCATATGTCTGCCTCTTAGTCCACACTGTTCTTTTTTGGATGGTGATGGTGGGTTAATGGTGGAGGAGGTCCACTTAATAATAAGAGGCTGATTTATATGATTCAATATTTATTGAGTGTAAATAATTCTTTGAGGTCACACCCGTAGACAAGAGGTTAGGGTTAACCCTTAAAGTATCAAACCTTACTCCGTCCATGTAAAGGGGTGCTTTGCATGATTCCATGGTGTAGTCGTGTCAAAAAATGATCCGAATACCATAATTACCCAATAATTTTTGAAAACACGTTCATTATTCCCATGTCAAAAACTAACACACTTATCCAAACAGTTATATATTATATGTTGAATATTTATGACCATCATTAATTTTTAGTTGTCCAATTTTTATTTAATCGACGGTTGAGATTCACCTAGTTAGTCACACCGTACTACCCTATGGTTTGGCTAATAGGCACATTCCTACATGTGGTTTGATAATCCACATATTATCCCCAATGGTTTTAAAGAGCAGCATACTTGTCCTATATATATGGGGACGGTTCCGTTGACATTATTTGTGACACGATTTGTGACACGATTACTTTAAAAGTCTATGTTTAGGGTCCGTAGGATTTAGGGTTTAGATTTTTAGATATTTAGGTCTTACAATTTATATTTTTGAATTTAGGGCTTAGGGTTTAGGATTTTTTAGGGTTTATAGCCCTAAACCCTAAAATTAAAAAACCCTAAATCCTAAAATCCATAAATCCTTAAAAATCATAAACCCTAAGCCCTAAATCCAAAAATATAAACCCTAAGATCTAAATATCTAAAAATTGAAACCCTAAACCCTACGGACCCTAAATATAGACTTTTGAGGAAACAGTGTCACAAAATATGTCAACGGATCCTTTCCCTATATATATATATATACACACACGATTAGTTGTTAGTCGCAGGGTGGATTTAGGGGGCCTGGTCCCTCCAAAATTTGTGGGCACCTTTGAATATATTTGGAACTAAAGAAATTTAAATATGCTTAGAAACAAATTAATGTGTTTGGACTACTATTACATTAAAATGATGGATTTTTTGCCTTAAAAAATTCAAATGAAAATCAAAGTAATAAGAAATTGGCCAACCCAAACACATCTCAAATATTCAAACTTTCTAATTTCTATAAGCACCCATATTTTATATTTTCTTGACGGTTTAACTTTATAGTATATAAAATAGTTTAATTTTTATTTTTTTATCATTGTTTGAGCAGGTAAATTATTATTTTTTCATGAGTATTGAACAAATAATTTATTTTGTCACTCGTAAACAAATATTATTTACCCCCAAAAATATTTTGATCCTCATAAAAAAATTGCCCCCCTAAAAAAAAATTATGCCCCCTAATTTGTTTTCTTCTAAATCCGTTTGTTAGTCGTCCAATTTTAATTTAATGGCTAAAATATTCTGAAAAATAAAATATGCCTCTAACTTATTGCCCAATTCGCCATCTTTCCCATACCCAGCATTATGAACAATTCTTCTTTCTCGCTGAGTTAAAGGCCATTTAGCCCCATTACTATACTTATTAGTTAACTTACTCCCCTCTACTTTCAAAAGAGTTACTTTACACCCTGCACATTTAAAAACAAAAGCCCACTGCCCCCGAGTGTTGTTCACGCACGATTCTGCAACTGGGATAACTTTTATTATATGGAAATATCAATTTTACCTTTACCCTTTTTCGAAAGTACAAGAGGGTAAAGCAATTTTTGAAAGTATAAGGGGGGAAAGCTCTAAATGGCAAAGAAAATATGTTACTGTGATATTTGTAAAATATTATATAATTCAATTTGCATTTTTAATTAAAATTTAAACATAATTATCCTCCCCTTTGTTAGTTACCAGCACGATAAACTGAATAATGGTGAAGCTCTGATACGTTCACCCAAACTGCTAAACTGAACTCATGTTACACAATGCGAATCAACAATAAATTAGTCATCTACAGCTGAGTATCCAATCCAGACTCTAAGAGTAGCAGCAGATTTCAAAGTGGATGCAAACAGTAGCTTAACAAAAAGGCAAGAACAACCTAATGCAACATTATGCAGGAAACTACTACGTCTTTCTCTTCCCAACTGAGCCTCCCCTTTTTTCTATCTTCTCGGGCACCGGTGTGCAAAATGTGAAGTCATCAGTCTGTTTGTTGTCGTCCCTCTTGCTTCTGAAGTTGTTTGTTGAGTCATTTTCAGCATCACTGCTGTTGGGAGAGCCTTCAGCTTTCGAGTCAGCTTCATCCTCCTCGTCCTCATCCTCATTCTCGGCGTCTTTTGAATATACTCCGATTTCATCAATTTTCCCACAGAGATCATCCTCAAACTCTGTCTTAGCATCCCTATTAATGCTGTCTTTCTGGTACTCATCTGAATGTGGATCTCTCTGTCTCCTTATCACGCGGTAAACCTTCCCGTCCTCTGCAAATCTCACGTTTTTGTTTGCTGTAAGCTTAACCCCACCTTGCTGTTTTGCTAAGCCTCCAACTCTACTTCTGGGAACTGAACCACCGGGTTTGGGTACCGTATATTCCCGGGGGTTCTCATCAATAACTTCATATTGCTCATCATCAAGCACTCCAGTTAGTTTATCAAATCTTTTGCCTAGAGTTCTGAGTTTTTGCAAATCAACAACTTCTTTTACATCCCCAAGTTTCGCATTGCCTACTTTCCTTTGGCGGTTGGCAGACCCAGATTTCACATTATTTCCCTCGTACCAAATATTTACTCCACTTGAAAACATCATCCCATCATCCTCAGAAATCTCATCAATAAAGTTTACAAACCTTTTCAATTCCTTGCTTATTGCACTCTTCCCATTTCTTATCATCGGATCACCACCCTAAGCAGTACACGCACAAAAATGATTGAGAAAATAAAACATCAGATTAGCCAAATCCTAAGAAAATAAGAACCCTACATACCCAGGTTGCAGGGTACATTTTAAGTATCGTAATTTCTTTCGTATTACCTTAATAGCGTCCAGTTTTAGCTGCAAGTTCAAAACTTTACGATAGACGACTTCAAAATCGAATTGGGGTTTTCCAGAAACTAGGGATTTAAGAATCCCCAGACTCGACTTGATGGCCGCGAGGTCTTTGAGCTGCCGAAAGGTTCTCGATCTGCGTAATAGGAAGGTTCTGAAATGGCCTTGAATTGTCCGGGCAGCGGCGTCGCGAAGGGATAGATTTGTGGAGGCGTGGGAGGAGCGACAGCGGAGGGCAGACTCAAGCCCCGCGATGCGGCGGAGGAGAGCGGCCACTGTGGGATAGGTTTGCCTTCCATCTTGGAAATAGGGATCTTGAAAATGGTTATAGAATTGATGGGGCTGATCGACATAGGGCTGATATGGCAGGGGTGGATGGAGGTGGGGTTGTGATTCCGGATGCGGCGGAAAGTGATGGTGGTGGCACGGAGTGTAGGCGGAGCAGTAACAGCCGCCGTAACAGGAACTGTTCGCAGCTCCGGCGGCGGGGTGGCAGGGGAAATGGTGAGCTGCCATTTTCGATCCGCAGTTGTCAAAAAACACTTCGGCCTTTTGTTTGTCCCAATTGGCTTATTGGTAAGGGCCCATTTAATGTGGCGTGGGTAATTGGCAATTGCACTCCTATCCTAGTCCTACCCCAAAAAATCAATCAAGTTACAAGTATACCCCTGCAATTTTTTCCACAAATAATTTGGCCTTTTCCTCAAATTTTTCTCTGAGACTTGTGCAGTGTGGTGGGATTTTGCCGATTTGCTCGGGTTGGATTGTGAAAGCTCTTACCGGCGCCATTACAGGTACGAATGGAGAATAAATTTTGAGTTTTCATGTAGGGTTTGTTTGTAGCAGATTTTGACCTTGAAGGAGAACGCATTTAGGTTTAGGGTTCGAAAGGGGGGAAGACCACGATTTGGTTTAGGGTTTGGTTGTAGCAGATTTTGACCGATTTAACTTTTACTGTAGGATTTTGCCGATTTGCTCGGATTTAGGTTCGATTTGGGCATTTGCTGTTAATATTTTTTTTTATTGAAAGTTGACGGTAGTATAATAAATTAAATGGTTAACATTATTTTTCATAGGTAAATTATTTTGTCAAAGAAAAGAACGCATCACCTCGAAAAATTTATTTTCAATCCTAAGTTTTTTTTATATGCTTGAGCGACTGGGTTCTCCTAGATTTTGTGTCAGTTTTAAATATGCTTGAGTATCTATAAAAATTTAAATATGTTTGGAAAAAAATTTAATGTACTTGGATCAAATTTTAATTGTGTTTTATTCCAATGGGACAAAAAGTAAAAATTAAAATAATAAGAAAAAAATTGACCCAGCCTTACATACCAAATACTAAAAGTTTATAGTTTTTATAAGTACCTATATTATGGTTTTATTGATGGATTAATTAAAGAAATTTTAAAAATATTAAAACGCTAATATTTGAACGAGGAAAATTTTATAACTGAAAAATTCAAAATTATAAAGTACTTTAGTTTTAAAAATTAAAATAAGCCACAAAAAATCTATATTGATTTTAATTTTGTTATTCATAAATTTTATGGCAATAGTGCTTGTCATTGGATTATATATATTGTTGATAAAGTTAAGTTTGAAGTATATTAAATTTTTTTTATTCATTATTTAAGTATTGAGGGGGTGTTTTGCGCATACCCTCTTATGCTTATAATTGGATTATAAGAACTTTTTTTGAAAAAATGAAGAGTTATT
>JAOWBN010198601.1:0-14975 GCA_028565015.1 Pinguicula moranensis | reverse complement strand
ATTCGAGTGTATCTAACTCAAAATTAATTGGTTATGCTGATGCTGAATATTTATCAGATCCACACAAAGCTAGATCTCAAATGGGTTATCTATTTACTTGTGTAGGTACAACTATTTCGTGACGTTCTGTTAAATAAACATTAATCGCTACTTCCTCCAACCATGCAGAAATCCTTGCAATTCATGAAGTAAGTCGTAAATGCATTTGGTCAAGGACCATAATCCAACATATTCGTGAAATGTGCGCTTGAAGATCAAGAAGGACATCCCAACTATTATTTATGAAGATAATGTAGCTTGCATTGCTCAATTGAAAAAAATATTTCATTAAAGGAGATAGAACGAAACATATATGACCCAAATTTTTCTTTACACATGAACTTCAAGAAAAAAGGTAACATCAATATCGAACAAGTTCAATCATGCAACAATCTGGCAGATTTGTTCACAAAGCACTACCTACTGCAACTCTTGAAAGGTTGTCAAAGGGATCGGAATAAGGAAGCTCAAAGATGTGGACAATAGGGGGAGATGATAAAATCATGTACTCTTTTCCTTCACTAGGATTTTTTTCCACTAATTTTTTTCTAGTATAATTTTAACGAGGCATGATAAAATTGATATTTATAAGGAGTATTATGGAATGAATATCCACCTGTGAAATAAAATCTCAAGCAAAGTTTAAGAGGTGTCACCACCTAAAAACTTCATATGCTAGATGTCAAACATACAATGAAAAAATGGATAAAATGTTAAGCATGCGAAGAAGGACAACACAAGTGTTAGAGAAGATACGTACAAAATGATAAATGATTTTGGCAAGGCGACAAATGACAAGAGAGAAGTGACAAATGTCCCTAGCCAAATTCTATAAATAGAGCTCTTCCATGGGATGAAATTTATACCAAAACATTGAGAAAAATTGTAGCGAAAAAAAGTGTAGAATTATTCTTTAAAGAAGTGAAGTAATCTTCCAAATATTTATTATCCTTTATATTCATCATAATATTATCATTATCATTGATTTCCCAACAACTTGATCAATTTCTTCATCCTTTTTCAGTGCACTTTGTGCGTTTTTTTATTACATGGGGGCAACGAGCGGAATCCAATCATTGGGCCTTGGAAAATGCCCAATGACTCCCAAACCATTCTCAAAGCTCTATCGAATCATTAAAGGTCCGTTTGGTAGGCGGACTCTAGTAATTCGACTTCGTGGATTACTTTGGTTTACCATGGATTTATTTTTTTTGTCCCATGTTTGATAGGGCCCTATCGTGATTATCTATTAGGGTTATTGATTGTGTTGGTAACTAAGTTGAAGACGACAGATTACTTCAAAGCGAGATAGATTCATGTTATTTTACTAAAATGCCCCAACCTTAAATATAAAAACAATTCTTCTCAAATTATTTTTTCGTTTCGCGCAGTAGAAACAAGATTTCTCCTCACAATAACAGATGCTCAGATCGGCCCAAGCAACTCCCCACAATGCTCACCTTTCCCAACACTACGAGGTGCATTAATGGGATGGAGGAGTGCTGAAAATGTTATGCCCATGCTAAATAGATTAACGGTGCTTCCAGCCATCCACATCATGAAGGCCATCATGAACAAGTTCTTTAAATGGAAAAGCTACCAAACCTCCATCAACCTCAACCAACATATTGGATGTGGGAAGAAGATGAATGGCAACTTATTTGGCTATTCACGCTAATGGCGCGCATCGCATCTGGTTGAGCTGAAACGTGGTGGTTTTCAAAGATGCTGCTCAGATGCCAATCACCGTAGCCCTGGACCTGATCAAGCGACAGCTGTGGGAGTGACTCCATGACCGTCGATTACTAGATTCCAGTTACTCTCACCTCATCTGTATGAGTATCCCCGCTTGTAACTTGTAAGTTGTAAGCATCATCGCTTACTTTGTCTGTACAGACTTTTATTTACGGTAAACAAGTAAAATTGACGAGATTGAATTTTTGTGGATATAATAAAATTTTAATTCCAAAGTGAACAGACCATTGTGGGAGATATTCATTCCATGGACAGAGCAGAGGCTATGCTATGAGATTTGAGTTCGAGCAAATAAATAAATAAGATAAAAATTCCAAACAAGAGAGTTGTGACTTGTGAGAATGTGAGCTGCTGCTGAGCTGTGTTTCTTTTCTTTCATACACAAGAGAAGAGAGTAGAGACGAGACAAGCGCTGTCTCAAGCCTAAAACCCCAAGGGTTTATCGATATCACCTTCCGCCTTTTTTTTTTATCTTCAAGGCTCAAAAGAACCATTTCCAACCATGATTACCTTACCTCACACGCATCAAATTCCTAGTCTCCCACTGAATTTGTCAGTTTCAAACAGAAATCTAGCCGCTCACTCCAGTGGTGGTTCGACTTTCATCCCGCTCAACCGGAAAAGCTACAAATGTACATGTAAATGCTCTGCCGAAGACCAATCCCATTACAAATCGACTGACCCCTACAAGCAGCAGCAGCGCACAAAGGGGCCAAGGAAGAAAGTACAGCAGCTGGATGCTGATAAAAAGGATGTCATTGACCCCGTTGGCTTCCTCAACGGACACGGTATCACCCATAAAGCATTCTCACACTTTCTTCGAGAAAGGTAATTAAATGTATTTAATTTGTTCATCAGACATTTATTTGCATTTCGATACTGTTTGGTGCTCTATTCGGGTTACGTGAGTACTATACTACTAGTACACGTCTCGCAAGATGGTAGAGCGTGGTTTATTGGATGCACATCTTTTACAGGTATAAAGCATTGAAGGACTTGAAGGATGCACTTTTCAATCGTTGCCTCCATCCCCCGGAGCTGGCTTGCGGGTCAGTATGTTTCGGTGTTTTCTCATATATATTCTAATCACTATAAATTGTGAAGTTGTCAAAATTTTATTACCATACACTTGCACATATTTGACAATTTTGGTTTGTTATTAGGACCAGTAATCATGTTCCACCGTTGATTTCAATTGCTACTAACAATATATATCCATCAACGTCCAAATTGGACCTGGAAACTGTTCTTCTTCTTTTGATTATCTTGTATTCTTCTTTTTCTATTTTTCTCTTTATTAGGTTTGAGATAATGGGCATGCATCGCAATGTGCAGCATCGTGTGGATTATGTGGAATGGGCTCCAGGTTTGGCATTACTATCTGCCTTGTTGGACTTATTGCCCATTATGATCTTATTGTTCAATTCACTGCTGTTACGGTTAAAGAAAGCCTATCAACCATATAAGTGTATTGCTGATTATAAGAGGGAATGGTGCTTGAGAATGAGAGACATTGGTCCATACAACACAGTATGAAGCTAGAATGAACGTAGGATTAACAAATTAAATCTTCTGTGCACTTTCTGTGCTCAATTACTGTCTCTGTTCAGGTGCTCGCTATTGCTCTCTGGTGGGTGATTTTAATGGGTGGTCACCGACGGAGAATTCTGCCAGAGAAGGTCATTTTGGGCATGATGATTATGGATATTGGTTTATAATTCTTGAAGATAAATTGAGGGGTGGAGAAGAACCAGATGAAGTGTTCTTTCAACAGTATAATTATGTTGATGAGTATGATAAAGGTGACAGTGGTGTTACAATAGAAGAAGTCTTTAAGAAAGCGAATGATGAGTACTGGGAACCGGGTGAAGATCGCTTTATAAAATCTCGATATGAGCTTGCATCTAAGTTGTATGAGCAAATTTTTGGGCCTAATGGGCCGCAAACAGAAGAGGAACTGGAAGAAATACCAGATCCAGAGACCAGATACAATGCTTGGAAAGAGAAGCATAAAGATGATGCATCAACCAGGCCGAGTTTCGATGTGATTGATGATGGAAAATATGATGATAATGATGATTTCTGTTTTGTATCTGATCCTGTTTGGAACGAGAAATTTAGGACGAAGAAGCCTCCTATTGCTTATTGGTTGGAAACTCGAAAAGGAAGGAAAGCATGGCTAAAAAAGTATTCTCCTGGTATTCCCCACGGAAGCAAATATAGGGTGTACTTCAACACTCCTACTGGACCTTTGGAGCGCGTCCCTGCTTGGGCTACTTATGTCATTCCAGGTCTCCAAGCACTGCCTTGTTACTCATTTGTTGCTGCCTTGTGCCACTTGAAGTCAAAAATTTACTTTGTTTAGATTTTTCGTTGCTGAACATATTATAATTCCTTTTCTAAGATGCAAGAAATAGAAATTTGTCATAACTGGAAAGATATACTGTAGAAACAATGCTCGAAAAACTGAGGATATTTGAAGCAATGATTGCAAGGTCTGCGATGAGGTGGTTCTAGTGGAGCATGCTATAGCCAAAATGTTCCAGGGATAGAGGATGAATGGAGTTTAAGATGATTAAGCCTCTATTTGTTTTAAGACATTCTCTATTAACTCCTGTAACAGTATGTTTATTGATGAAGATCATGGGTGATAGATCAAAGTTAATTCCAACTTACTTCATAGACAATGGAATTTTGGCCATGCCTCTTAACTAACAAGAATAATTATGTCACTGAATGTAGGTTTCTTTGTATTGTTAATAGTTTAGGTATATGAATCGATTCTTTCTTGTGCGATAATATGAAGTTTGCAGTGAGGAGTTCATAGTAAAGAAATTGTTTGAAATTCATCGGATGCTTAGTTCTCGATTAAACAGTATTTGTTGCTCTTTCAATCAAAAATCATACTACTTGCCTCTAGTCGCCTCTATTTGGGGTAACTGAAATATCATATTACATCCTACTTCTTGAGTTAATTTTTGAAAATGTGTGTAATAAGCCAATTTTCTCACCTATGACTGCAAGGAAGCACATTGTTTTCGACTTTGGATTTACCAATGACACTAGGAATTCTTTCCGTTTGGTCACCCATTGATTTTTATGAGTAAAAATGTTAATTGTGATCATTTTGTAGAAACCCCTACATTCACTCTAGTTTCTTATATGCAGAAGCAGATGGGAACCAATCTTTCGCCATTCATTGGGAGCCACCTCCAGAAATTGCCTACCGATGGAGACATAAAAGTCCACCAAAACCGAAATCTTTGCGCATATATGAATGCCATGTTGGGATAAGTGGACAGGATCCCAGAGTTGCTACATTCAATGAGTTTACTGAGTCGGTAACTTCCACTCATTTTGAGTAATTTTATCTCCACTTATTCATTAGAGTGTGATTGCTCTCTATCTACACTTTCTGATTACTACCTAGAATGTGCTCATGCACATGACCATTTTCATTAGGTTCTTAACCATGTAAAAGAAGCTGGATACAATGCGATCCAATTGATTGGAGTTGTGGAGCACAAGGATTACTTCACTGTTGGCTACAAAGTAAGTAATATTAAGAGGGTCATGTTCGTATGAGATTTATGTAGCTAAGTCGCAAAAATAAAAAAAGTTTACATTCTAATTTTAGTTGGCCTATAAATTGAACACCTATTTATAGCTTGAATATGAAATAAGAAAATAAATCATTTAGGTCTTGTCGGAATATGGTCGTACTCTTAATGACCCCTCAATTGGGATTGAATGTTCCCATAATATAAACTGAATCTGATTTTATTTCTTAATAACCATGTGCAGATATCTCATCTGATGGACATTAAATATGGTTTATGTGCTTATCCAGATAAAGATATGTTTTATACATGAAAAAACTATCCTACTTTATACATGTCTTTGCACATTGTGGATTGGGAAAAAGTGAGATTCTATAATGTTATCTACCCAGATGGACCTGACTGCTCCCCGGGATAGCTAAAAGAAGGAATGGAAAGTAAAGAGAGTGATTTCACAATTTATTAGACATGTTTCTATTTTGCAATTCTATGTTTATTATCATGTTCTTTTAATCTCATTCAATTATAAGCTTGTGCTTTCTGGTGCAGGTGACAAATTTTTATGCTGTTAGCAGCCGCTATGGAACACCGGATGATTTCAAGCGCTTGGTGGATGAAGCACATGGTTATTTCAAATGCCACTTTGTACTTATCTTTACGATTACCTTTTTTTGGTTAAGCAAATTTATTCATGGCATTTGCCTGTAAAAATAAAAACTTTGTACAAATATCTTTCGGATAACTTGGAAATATGCACACACACACATATACATGTATATATATATATATATTACAAACCAGTTTTAACTGATTTTTTGAAGTGCTTATATATAACACTTATTAAGGATACCCTCATGTTATCTCAGATTTTCCGAGGGATTGTGTGGCTCATTGTAGTTTTGATAGGACATTCATCTTTCTTCTGTATTTTATTCAGACAGTTAACCTTAGGAGAGATAGGCTTCCGTAGATGCATGAAAGGGTTCAGCTATATAACTATTTTTTTTAATACGTATTTGAACTTAAATTTGAACCCTGAACTTTATGCCCAGCTGGGGCGATTGGGTTGAAGGGTTATAAATATGAAACATTGGAGTGAAAAAAGTAGGGGCTTTATATTTTCACAATTTCCACTAGATGTCTACCAATATCTCTTCTCTACTCCCAGTGTTGTTAGGGGCGCGACCCGGGCGCCCGGGATATCGCCCCTAGGTAGCTAGGGCTGGCGGGAAGAAAAATTTTGGTGTTTCACATTCACATCTGGATTGGAAACTTGCTGTTATGATAATTACAATGCATCAAGGCTTTTGTCATAGTTTTAGCATTCATCGGCATATAGAGTTGGCTATAGTTATTTAAATGTTTATTATCTCCGTTTCCAAATGGGTTTAGCACTTGTAGATGAATCTTAATTGCTAATACAAGTTCCTGGGTGAGAGTTGGTTATTCTGTGAGCCTTGCTTTGACTGAATATGACTATGTGTATTGGCATAGATATTTTGGGGTTTTGAGTGGAATTCACTCCTCTAAATGAACGAGCATGACACTGTGGGGTAAATCTGCTCTCACTGTTTGGTCTTTATTGTTTCTGATATCCTATGGTTACAGACATTCCATTTGTAAACATTGTCGAGAACTACGAGAAGACTTTAAGTATATTTGCTCAATATCCTCCTTCTCTCTTGTACTAATAGGTACCAGTTGTTAGATCCACTTTAGGACGTATTATTAATGTAATTGGAGAACCTATTGACGACAGAGGGGATATTAGTGAGTGTCCTGTTTTACTTTTGTATAGAAGTTGGTATTTTAGTTAATGTAGAAGTAATGTAAACTAATGACTGAATTTGCTACAGAGACCGAGTACTTCTTACCCATTCACCGTGAAGCACCAGCCTTTGTCGAGCAAGCCACAGAACAACAAATTCTTGTGACTGGTATCAAGGTTCCTTCTTATTCCTCTTGTTTGATAAGGCCCCCTTTGACTTATCAAAAAAAGACCTCCTGAGATGCTAATATTTCTCCCCCTCAACCACCACCAACCCACCAACCCACCTTTTTCTGATGCTAGGTTGTCGACCTTCTTGCACCTTACCAAAGAGGAGGAAAGATTGGACTGTTTGGAGGTGCTGGCGTGGGGAAGACTGTGCTTATCATGGAACTGATTAACAATGTCGCAAAAGCCCATGGTTGGTTCTTGTTTAGTGTTTTATATATGTTAGGACTCACTCAGTTGACTTGACCCCTGATATCTCATTGTTGCTATTTTCCTTTTCAGCTGGTTTCTCCATCTTTGCTGGTGTAGGAGAACGTACTCGCGAGGGTAATGACTTATACAGAGAAATGATTGAAAGTGGTGTTATTAAGCTGGGCGAGAAGCAAGTTAGCATCACGTCTAGGATAAATGCCTTCTTCTAGTAAGGGCCACCTTTTGTCTTAAGGTTTCTTTATTTTTTACTTTTTATCAGGCTGATAGCAAATGCGCTCTTGTCTATGGTCAAATGAATGAGCCCCCGGGTGCCCGTGCCCGTGTCGGACTTACTGGATTAACGATGGCTGAGCACTTCCGTGATGCAGAAGGGCAGGATGTGCTTCTCTTCATTGATAACATTTTCCGTTTTACCCAGGTATGCCTTACATTTTGTTATCGCCATTGTGGTCGGTCTTTGTTTCACTTGCTAATATTACCATTTGGATGGGACTTATGTAGGCTAATTCGGAAGTATCTGCTTTGCTTGGGCGTATCCCCTCTGCTGTCGGATATCAACCTACCTTGGCTACAGATCTTGGAGGACTTCAAGAGCGTATTACTACTACTAAGAAAGGTTTCATCACATCTGTCCAAGCCATTTATGTCCCTCTCTCATGCACCCAGCACCCACCCACCCTGCACACAAAACACTCTCACCTTTTTTTTACCGTTACACACACCTTCCCACACCTTGGTGAGGAACCGTCAGTCACGACTGTTTTCCTCGCCCCCCGGCGGCACCTACTGTGACCGGGGAGGTCTCACTGCACACAGTTACCACATTCCGGCCTCACGCCACTACATCGGCCCAGTCATAGTCCATGGAGATGCCATCCGCGTCGACCTCGAGGCAAGGTAACAGAGAGATGGAATCAGGGGAACGTCAACCAGAGAAGGTAGGGTTTCCGGCGCCGGAGCGGAGACCAGCGGTTGCGATAGGTACGGAAGGGTCTAAAATAGTGAAAAGGCAGTGGATTGACATAGCAACAGTGAAAGAGGCGGGGGTCGCGTTCTTCTACACGAATTTCCCCATGGATTGGTCGGAGGAGGAGATGAAAAAGGCTTTTGGCGAGTTAGGAGTGGTAGCGACAGTTACTGTGCCGCGGAAGCTAGATCGCTCAGGAAACAAATTTGGATTTGTTAGGTTTCAGACGGTGGAAAACATTGGACGAGCGGTGAAGGCCATGAATGAGATTCAGGTCGGAGGGAAGAAGATTAAAGCAAGCATCGTAAGATACCCAAAGCATTTCCCGCCAACGGTCTTGAGAAACACAGCGACACGGCAGCCACCTAGGGCACCGCTGATGAAGAAAATTTCGGAGGCGATCAAATTTTCCTACAATCCGGAACCGGAAGAGGAAAAGTGGCTGGAACAATGCCTTGTTGGGACACTTCAAGGGGTGTCACGACCGGCGATTCTCAAGGAAATACGAGGTCGCGCGAGATTCGAGTCGATTAAAGTGTCAATGTAGACGGTAGACCGTGTGCTAATCCAAGCGAACTCGGATAATCAGAGGGACCTTTTTCTGCGGGAGGAGAATCACTGGGAGGAGGTCGGGATGCTGAACGTACAGAGATGGTCACTCCAAGCGGGGCCACACCCACATGATTGCTGGATAAGGCTTTCCGGAATCCCGCCGAACGTGTGGAACCAAAAGTTCTTCACGAAACTCATGGAACCGATTGGGGAATTGCTACAGGTTGAGGAACATAAATTTGAAGAACGTCCTGATTACACGGCAGTTCGCTTACTAATCCGGAAGAAAGAACTAAACAAAGAGGTTCCAGGGATAGATATCTTTGTTAAAGATCAAATGTTTCCAATACAGATCACAGAGGAGGTAAAACAATGGAAACAGTGGCTGATAAAGCCGCGAGGAAACCCAAAGGAGCAGTCCGACATCTTGGATCCCAGCAAATGGCCAGAGCTTAGGAAATCGTTGAAGGGGAAGGGGGTAGTACAAGATCGGATGGAACCCGACCTGGCATGCAGCAACACAACCGGGTACAAGTTCTGTGATAGGTATACAGGAGGTAGATATCACCGCTACAGGGTGCGGAGATGCTCAAGTTGTGCAAGAAAGTTCAGGAAAATTGAGTGGAGATCAGGAGGCGGATAGAGCTGCCAGGGACAATTTGACAGCAGACATTGCAAGCACAGACAAAATAGACATGGGAAGTAATGAGAAAATGGAGGTAGAAACTTATCCGGAGGTGGGTAACCAGGAGGAAGTGACCAGGAACGACGAGCGAAAGAGGGGGCACGAAGAAGGAGGGGCATCCTCAGATCAAATGGAGGCGGAAAACATTGAGGAAGCAGCCTCGCCAGGGTCGCACACGGCAAATTCTGTTACGCCAGCACCATCGAAAAGGACATCAGAGTCCCCCAACAAAAATAATGATGATGAGATTCAGGGGGTGGGTTCCATATCGAGGTCAAGCAAGGATAGAACGGGAGACATTGTATATGGATCAGCTCGTAGACGGGCAAAAATGCAGAGGGATATGGAACTAGCAGACAGAGAAGGAAAGGAGATCACATCCATGGGAATCAGCTCTGCAAAGAGTAAAGAAGATATACAAATCCAGGAAGAAGCAAAATCTGATGATTTCGGACAGTTGGATAAAGGAATAGATCTGGAAAAAGTGACTGTCAGCCCTGGGCGTTTCTGGTCTGAAGAACAACCAGAGGATGAAAGGGCAGAAACAGACTATGAAGAAGCAGAAATAAGAACGCGAAGGGGCAAAGGCAGAACAACGGTCTACGAATCTGAACCAAGCCAGGAATCTCAAGGATACAGAGGATTACAAAAGGGTCAGAGGAAATCTGAGAGGATAAGCAACTCCAGTAGAAGCCGCTACTGAAAGAGTTAAAACCCTTAGAGGGAAAAGCAGATAGACTGCTAAGAGACATGGTCCAAAATATTCTGTTTTGGAACAGTCGTGGGTTAAGGAAAGCAAAGAGGTACTTAAGAGGGTGGTTAAAACAATACCCTATAGAGGTGATGGCTATTGCAGAGCCATTCTTGAAAGTGGAGAGAATGAGATGGATAGCTCAGACATTACAGTTCACTAACTGTGAGGCAAACAGTGCACTAGATGGAAAGCTATGGATATTGTGGAAGGATGAGCAAACATTCAAAGTATTGAATATGCAGGAACAAGCAATCACTGGAATTTGGAAGAAAAGTGGAGAAGAGGTGATGGTGACATTTATATATGGCAAATGCTCATACCTGAAGAGAAGGGAATTGTGGAGCTATCTGAGGGCGCAAAATCAGCACAACATGCCATGGATAATACTGGGCGATTTTAATGTGGTGCGCTCAGATGTTGAAACGAGAGAAGGAAGTCCCAGATTGCCACTGCCGATGAAAGAATTTAATGATGCAATATCTGCCTGTGGGTTGATGGATCTTAAGTGCAGTAAAGGGAATTTCTCATGGTGCAATGGCCAGCAAGGCAGGCAGAGGAGGTGGGCTATTCTGGATAGAGTGTTGGTGAATATAAACTTTATGCATTGGAAAGCAAGGAGCTCATATGAGCTACTGGAAAGAAAAACGTCAGATCACCATCCTCTGTTGTTGAAACTGGAAGACCAGAGGCAAGCATATGGCAGAAGACATTTTAAGTATCAGAATATGTGGTCCTCACACTACACATTCATACCACTGGTGGAGGCAGTATGGCAGATGAACAATGGTCACACAGGGATGAAAGCTCTTGGTCACAAGCTGAAAAAGATCATAGAGGAATTAAAAAGGGGGAACAAAGAAGTCTTTGGGTATGTGGATGTGCATATAAAGGAGCTTGAGATGAAGATGGAGAGACTAGAGCAGGATATGCAAGTCAGGGTATCAAGTCCTCTGGAAACAGAATACAATATCACAAAAACAGAGCTACATGAGTGGGAGGAAAGGGAGTTTAGTCGCTTAGAACAGATGGCTAAAATGGAGTGGTTGAAAGGGGTGACAGAAACACTAAAGTGTTTCACTCGGCTCTGAAGGTGAGGCAGAATAAAGGAGGGCTAAGGCAAATGACATTACAGGATGGCAGGCAGTTGAGCAGTGCACAACAAATACATGAGGAGGCTACAGTTTATCTTGAGAACATCATGGTTAATCAACATGATAGGGGACAACAGAATATCCCAGATATAGCTGATATGTTTGAGAATAAGATCACATGGCTTCAAAATGCAAAGCTGATAGCAGTTCCAGCATTTCAAGAGGTGGAAGAAGCACTATGGTCCATTCCTAATGGCAGCGCCCCTGGTCCAGATGGGTTTGGTGCAGAATTTTTCAAGGCTACATGGACAATAACTGGGAATGATGTGGTTGGAGCCGTGAGAGAGTTCTTCAGTGGGATACCATTACCTGCAATGTTTGCAGCAAACTTTATTTCCCTAATCCCCAAGAAAGATAGCCCAGACACATTTGCAAATTTCAGACCTATTAGTTTGTGCACAGTAGTGTACAAAGTGATCTCAAAGGTGCTAGTGAACAGAATGAAACCACTAATGCCAGATCTGATCGCCGAGGAACAAGGTGCATTTGTAGCAGATAGGAGCATATTTGAGAACATCACATTGGCCCAAGAACTAGTGAAATCTCTGCACAAGAAACAAACTGGGGGTAATGTTATGATTAAAATAGATATGGCCAAGGCTTACGACAAAGTGAGGTGGACTTTTTTGGAGGCTGTGCTGAAAGGCAAGGGTTTTAATGATTCAGTTATTCAGCTGCTCAAGAATTGTTTCAGGGGCCAGGCTTTCTCAGTCCAGATGAGCGGTGTTGCACTTGGGTACTTCGAGCCAAAACAAGGTCTAAGGCAAGGGGATCCTTTATCCCCTTTCCTTTTCATCCTTGTACAAGATGCACTTTCAAGGCTATTACTGCAGAGCTACCAAAGTGGTAGAATTGGGAGATATCACCATCCTTCGGGGGCACCCCTTGTAACACATTTGATGTATGCAGATGACTTCTTAATATTTAGCAGGGGGGATATCTCATCTGTCAGACAAGTGATCAACATTATTGAGAAGTACTGTGGTTGGTCAGGTCAAGAGATCAATAGGGAGAAATCTGCCATCTTTTGCTCTAAACAGATAGGACTGGCCAGGAAGGCACAATTGCTTAGGATAACAGGTTTTAGAAGAGGAAGAATGCCACTGACTTATCTTGGGACACCTTTATCCTCAGGGAGGCTGACTAGGCAAATGATACAACCGAGTTCGGATAAGGTAAGGAGGAAACTTTCAGGTTGGAAAGGAAAAATTTTGACACAGGGGGGGCGACTTGTTTTGATAAAACATGTCATGGAAGGGATGACTATGCACATTATGTCGGTCTTGAAGATGCCTCAATATGCTGTCAAGGAAATCAGGAGCATAATGGCAAATTTCTTTTGCGGTGAGAGAGAAGGGAAGCTGAAAGTGCACTGGAAACGGTGGAAGATGTTATGTAAGCCAATCACAGAAGGAGGAGTTGGGGTCCGGGACTTGGCTGAAATTCAGAAAGCAATGGGAATGAAGATGTGCTTCAAACTACTGACAGAGAGCAGTTTATGGGCTCGCTTTATGAAAGCTAAATATCAGAGACACGAACACATGTGGCAAAGGCTGAACAAACCTTCAGATTCACCATTCTGGCGGTTTGCAATGGAGCGCAAAGTAGAGGTCATGGAGCATACAAGAATACTTCTGCGAAAAGGAAATTCAGATTTTTGGGCAGATAAATGGCTGGCTGCAGGCCCCCTGGCGGCAAGAGTTCAGCAGCAGGTGGGAGGAACACCATTACCAGTGTCACGGTTTGCAGCTGATGGGGTTTGGGATCAGGAGGCTCTGATGCAAGCAGTAGGGACAGAAATTACCTTGGAGATTATGGAGGAGAAAGCCCCTGTTGAAGATTTTGGAGTGGATAAAATTGTGTGGACATCTACAGCAGATGGAAAATTCTCTCTAAAATCAGCGTGGGAGATCATTAGAG
The DNA here is from genome assembly GCA_028565015.1 of Pinguicula moranensis. Taxonomy (NCBI): domain Eukaryota; kingdom Viridiplantae; phylum Streptophyta; class Magnoliopsida; order Lamiales; family Lentibulariaceae; genus Pinguicula; species Pinguicula moranensis. The sequence continues at coordinate 1,383 of JAOWBN010198601.1, read as the reverse complement.
AGCAAGCAGCAAGAGTACAGGATGTAGAGCTGATATGGAACAAAGCATTACCAACTAAAATGGCTCTTTGTGCTTGGAAGGCTGCACAGCGATGTCTTCCAACGGATGATCTAGTGAGTAGCAAAGGGGTTGTTATGGTCTCTGCCTGCCAATGTTGTACAACACGGAAACAAGAAACCTTGGACCATCTTTTATCAGACAGTGAAATAGCAACTGAAATATGGAAAAGAGCAGCGGATCTAATGGGGAGATCCTTTGTACATCCAGCCTCTTGGAGAGCTAGACTCAACCAATGGACCACAATATCAAGAACAGCAGGTTTACATGGATTTGTGGCATCAATCATACCAAGTATGGTCACTTGGTGCTTGTGGACAAGGAGGAACAGAGCTCGGTTTGAGGAAAAATACTTATCCACGGATCAGATTTGGAGAGAGGTGGTAGATGCAGTTGCTACCTCAATTGCAACAGCAAACCTAGGTTTCAAAAGGTTGGTACACGAAGAGGCTTTGCTAAGGCAGCTGAACATCAGCATTAAATGGAAGAAAAAGGGGGAATGAGGATTGTACATTGGACAAAACCGCCCCTCGGCTGGGTGAAGTTAAATACGGACGGAAGCTGTAATGGTAATCCGGGCCCTTCAGGCGCGGGAGGATTAATCAGAGATCATCAAGGAGGATGCCTCGCGGCTTTTTCCAAATTTCTAGGCTACGAAACAAACAACGCAGCAGAGCTATGCGCTGCCATCGAAGGTCTGAGGGTGTGCAAATCGAAAGGATGGAATAACGTGGTTCTGGAAACAGATTCCATGATTCTCGTTGGGTGGATACTGAAGAACCACTGTACCTTGTGGTATTTGTGGGACTTTTGGGAGGAATTTCAGAGGTGTAGCAGGGACATGAGAATCCACGTGAGGCACCAGTTTCTGGAGGGCAACAGCTCCGCGGATATGCTTGCCAAACGTGGGTCAGGTGGTGTAACAGAAGAATTCTGGAGTATCCTGCAGCTCCCTCAACGGATTAGAGGCACTATTCGAATGGATAGAATTGGGCTACCAAATCTTAGGATATGTTAGGAATCAAATCCGAACTACTCCCATCTGATATGGACAACAGGTTAACTGTTTCACATTAAAGGTGGGGGGTGGGGTTTGTTTTGTAAAGGTTTGGATCTCACCTTTAAGAGATCCAAATATGTTTTATTTAATGAACTATTTTAATTAAAAAAAATACCTGTTTTTGTTGCAAATTTATCTAATTGGCTAACGTGTAAAATTTGTCACTTTATGTAGTCTGCTTCCAAATTACTCGAGGACAAGCAGAAGGATGAGACTGGGTCGAGTAACAATGGCTTTTATGAATCAAGAAGAGAATGGATGGGAAA
>JAOWBN010198590.1:0-14977 GCA_028565015.1 Pinguicula moranensis | reverse complement strand
CCAGCTTTTTACCACCTTGATTTATTTGTTGTGGACATGATTTAATCTTCGATTAGAAGATAAATCATAGTCAAAACCTGTGTAAAGTCTGTTTAATGCATTAATACATAATTACTTATAAAAAAAACCCAATTACATTGAAGAAGTACATGAGAGCGATCTACAAATTCTTGGTTTCTGTCCTGAAGAGGAGTTTCAATTAGAGGGAAAAGGTTTCCAATCGGAAGAGGTAGGGGCAAATATTGCTATTGGGATGACTATCCTACAGTTGGCGACGAGGATTACCTTTGGAACCCCGGCACAAATTCGAGGGCGAGTTTGCTTCAAAAGGGGAAAGACTGATGCAAAATAATATGGCCTATGAACGTGAGCATAAAGATTTGGATTCAAGGATTTTTCACAGAAAAGAGACAATGATGTAGATGTTCAAGGCTCGATATACATTTGGATTATTTCATGGTCAAAGAAGTTCTACTCAAGTTGGACTCTTTTGTACAAAAAAATCTCTTTGACTTGTTGAATCTTTTATTAATTATGTAATTTTTATGTTATTCGTAGTAATTATTTTTGAAAATAGTTAGTAGACAAGATAGAGTCATAGGTTAGTTGACGTCCTTAGTCTTCCTAGGGTTAGAATCCTAGTCCAATGTTATTGTTTTGGCTATAAAAGACCAATTTCGAATTTTGCAAGAGGGTCCCCTTTGATTGATTTTATTTATGAACTTTAGAGGAAATTCTTTGTTCTTTAATTCCTATTCTAAAGATAATTAGGTTGCATGCACCTTCGTGATCTATGTAAAAGTGTGCCCTTGATTTCGTACTAATATTTGGGTTGAGCTACTGTTAAACATTCAATTGAATCTCTATTTTCATTTGTTTCAAGAAAATATGTTAGCTAGGGGTTGATGAAACATATTTGGTTGGGTTCATAAGGCATAACACAATTCTCCATCTTGTTTCTTTCCATCCTCTATTTCGTGTAACTTTCATTGCCAAGCTATTGGGAACGTATAGGGTTCCACACATTAGCAACAAACCCTTGAGGGGTCAAATTAAATTAAGGAAGAGTTAAGGGGCTGATTTCAATAATTTGATTCTTGAGGGACTCAAATTTAATTATGGGATCACAAACCTAAATATGATATGTTTAGGGGATGTATTGTATTAATTGGAAGACACTAACTCATGAAGATGGATAGTGGAATGTTACAACACTTTCATATATAAGCTATCTGAAGTTAGTGACCATGTTCTTCTAATTAAATTACATGCAATTATTGCTTATCCAATGAAAATACATGTAATGAGATGTTCATATACAAAGAGTTGTTTATGTAATGACTTAGTCGAAGAGTTTTGCAAAACCATGGTCAGCTCAAAACAATGTATACATGTATGGCTAGAATTAAAATTTATTCCACTAACATGTATATCTGTTTGCGTCTCAAGGCTACGTCTAACGCTATAAATATCTTGATACTTGCATATGTGAAGAACTTTATGCATTTGTGTGTCTTTATAGAAGATAAGAGAGAAGTTACTCCCTCTTTGTCTCTCTACCCTAGAGCGTGATGAGAAAATGGGGCTAAAATTTGTGAGCCAGCACTCTATATACACACATATTATTATTCAAGGTGTTTTATAAGTTTCCAAGAGTTGTGGTAGTGTGGACTTCCATACAGGGTGTGGTCAGTTGAGAACCTCTAAAAGGAAACTACTTTGAAGAAACTTTTAGAAAGTTACCATAAGGTATAACTTCTCCTTAACTCTTGTTAAAACTATGTAAATCAGTACAGATCCTTGGTTTGAAACAATTTAAATTTTTGTTTAACACAAACTCATTTTATGTCTCCAAATTCATGTTTCATGATACATAGTGCAACTATGAGTTCCTAGAACTGGTATCAGAGCCATCATGTTGAATGTGTTTATGTTGCATGCATGCTTCTTGAAAATTGTATCTTGAAATCTTAACTTTCGTTTTGAACAAAGTGCAAAGATTTTGAGATAAAAAATTGTAGTAGTAAAAGATGCACTGTTTTGATCCTCAATGATGTAATAGAAGCATAAGTTATGGCTCAAAAAAAGCTAGAGGTTAAACCTTGTGAAGGCCCTAAAACCCGTGGCATGGTTTGGACAAAAATTGTCCAACCACAGGCCAATCATGAACAATTTGTTGTTCATGATCACTACTACATGTTCTAGAATGTGTTGTATGTGATGATTTTTTACTCTAACTTTACATGCTTTCATTTAATTAGGAATTAGTTTGAATGCATGGTGGTTGATCATGGACTAAAGCTCAATAAAATTGTGGTTTGTAATAATTATTATTACTTAATCTTGGAAGTGTGTTTGTAATAGCTATATTCATATTTAAAATATGGCTTGCATGCCACGTCTCTCTATTGTTCTTGATATAATTCATTTCTCATCTCACTCCCCCCAAATGTAATTTGGTGTTCCTCAAAATGAATGTAATGTACATTAGTTTAGTGGGAGGAAAAAAGTGATAGGTAGGATAGGAATTAAGTAACTCAAGAATGGAGGAGGCACCAAGAAGGACCCAACAAGTGGAGATGCAAGGAGTTGCATGTCTTCAAGGAGTTGAATACCACTCTTGTGTGCCAAGAAGGCCACGAGGTTTTCCAAGTTTGTAGTGGTGATGCAACGAGTTGCATGTCTTCAAAGAGCTGAAGATCATCCTTTTAACCCACCTAGTCCTTCAATGGCTGAGGGATTAGTAAAGTTCACCACATATATGAGTCTTTATTTAGCATGCTTAATGTATTATTATTATTATTATTATGTGATATTAATAAGAAATGCATGCTAGAAATGATGAGACTTAACTTATTAAAATCCCTCAAGTAATAATCAAGTCTCCCATTTTCAAAAGTATTTGAAAAGGTGATGCCTTCCATTATTATTATAAAAAGGTAGCCATCTATCTTGTAGGAAGTTTATCATGAAAGTTGTGATTTTCTTAATAATGATGTTTGACTTAACTAAAACTCTTGGTTTGTTGAGCTAACTCAAGGCCTTGAGGGTTTAGATACTATGTTTTGGTAAAGTCACTTGATGGCTACCCAAATAAAAGCAAAGAGTTGTAAAATGTTGCAATTGGTAAAGAGTTAACTACCCTTAGTAGCCATAGTTGGCTTGGTTTGACTATGGTTCAATTGGGATTCTTGGCCTACTAAAAAGATTAATGAATCTTTTGAATCAATATTAAAAAGGGTTATTATTTGCAATAAAATAGTGGGAGCAAAATGGATATGTATTAAAATCTACTATATTCATTTTGAAGATACGCATGATAACAAATTCTTACTTTATCTTTACATGTGTGTTGTAGAATGTTGAACCTCCATCATATTTTGGAATCAAATTTCTTGGGATGGCAAAGAGACTTAAGAATTGTTCTCAGATATGAAGAACTTATTCATGTCCTTGAAGCACCAAAATCAAATCCCTCATAAAAGGGTACATCTAGAACAATTCAAATTGCTTATGAGAAGCAGGCAGAAGGTTATGATCTCGCCGAAAGTCTCATAATGGTTACACTGACTCAAAAGCTTTAGAAGCACTGTGAGAATTTGGATGCCTTCATGATAATGGTCTACCTCAAAGGGTTGTTTGAAACTCAACCTAGGACTGAGAGATATAGGTAACTATTACAAACACACTTAATAAAGAATTCTTTGTGAAGAAGGTCTGCGCAAAACATGGCCATAATCTTTTTGAATGATGAACCTACTACTTACGAAGACCTTATGTTTGAGTTTCTTGACTTACATATTGAAGAAGTAGTAGAAGAAGTAGAAGAAAGCCTGCGCAAAAAAGGGCCATAATCTTCATAAAGAATCGTTCGATGTCAGAGGAAAGAGGAAAACTACATAGCAGCCCACAACTTTAAGATGTTTGGTCTTATCAAAATGTTGAAAGACTTGGGTGTGACCTTGGGAGATGACACTTATCAATCTCTTTAGGACAACTATTCACAATTTGGCATCCACTTCAACATGAATAAGATTCAACTTACATTGGTTGAATTGGTGAACATGCTGATAGTAACTGAGAGTAAGCTTAAGAAGGATAAGGATAACATATTGCTTGCATCTTCTTAAAAACAAAAAGAAATGCTAAACTTAAGAAGTAAAAGCAAAAGAAAAGCGCAACAAAAGTAAGTGGTGGTATGAAGAATGAAAGACAGTTGAAAAGCGCATTTGCTTCCATTGTGGCAAGGATGACCATTAGAAACGCAATTGTAACAATTAGCTTGAATCCTTGAAGAAACATAGAGAAGCTTTTTCATCCCATATCTAGCTGATTGAGATACTGTCTATTTATGCTTCTTGGGTATTAGATACCTGATCTCAGTTCACATTTGATTTTGAATCATTGGGAAGGGCTTTAAGCAGATAGATGATTGGCTGGAGAAGGAGTAGTCCTAAGAGTTGGCAATGGAGCAAAAGTTGTTTCGCAAACAATCGGGATATACTATCTCAAGATGCTCAATGGATTGTACTAGAACTAAATAAATGCTATTATGTTCTTGTACTTATTAAGAGTACAATATTTGTTTCTTGTTTGGACAAGAATGGGTTTACCTTCGTACAAAGAACAATAGTTATACTTTGTCTATGAACGAAATCCAATATTGTGTTTCCCTAGTATAAATGGTCATTATGTTTTGAAAATAAGTAAAGCAATATTAAATATTGATACCAAGAAAAGGAAAAGGAAAGGGTTTAGAGCTGCCCTGGTATAAATGGTTATTATGTTTTGAACATTAACCAATACTCAATATTGATACAAACAAAAGGAAAATAAGGAAATAAATCTTTTATGCCTTTAATATAGTAAACCTAGTCATATAGGTAAGAACCAAAAATCCAAATTGTACCATAGTGGTGATTTTGGTATGTTTGATTATGAATCATTTGAAGCATGTCAGTCATACCTACTTAAAATGACTAACACTCCTTCTAGTGAAAAGGAGATAGATCTAATGGATTGATTGGACTAATACATAATTATGTATGTGATCCAAAGTCAATCAATGCAAGAAGTAATTTCTCATATTATAACATTTTTCGACAACCATATTAGGTATGGTTAGAAGTGTAATGAAGTATAAGATCAAATTTTTTGAAAAGTTCAAAGAGTATAAGAATGTTGTCGAGAAATAATTGGGAAAAAGTATCAAAATACTTTGATTGGATCATGTTGGTGAATACTTAAGTACCAAGTTTCAAAATTACTGTAAGAATCACATAATAATCCTTCAAAGGACTCCTCCTTACACTCCACATTTGAATAGTGTTTTAGAAAGGAGGAATCGTACCTTATTAGATATGATGCAATCCATGATGAGTCGAGCAAGTCTCCTAAAATTATTTTGGTATTATACCTTAGAAACCACATCCTATGTTCTTAACCGTGTTCCATTTAAGACGGTTAATACTATACCATATAGGATATGGATGGGGTAGAAACTAAACCTAGATGGATATAATTTCGACGATACTGTTGAGCAAAAGTGTTTGTCTCAATACTTGATATCTTCTTAGAAAAGGATTTTCTATAAGAAACTAGTGAGAGCATAGTAGATCTTAAATAAGTTCAAAGTCCACAACTGTGCATTGACAAGAAGTGGAACAAGAACAGTATTGAGATGTAAGTCAATAAACTCAAACACAAGGGCTTCATAAGTCTAGTAGGACGTTTTATGCCCTTGTTTGTTATAGATATGATCTAAATAAACATAAAATGTTTTCATCATAGAGAATGATGAACCTACTAATTACAAAGAAATCTTGTCAAATATATACAAAGACAGATGTTTGATGCCATAAATTCTGAAATGGAATCCATGACACAAACAAGGCAGTGAATCTGGTGATTCACCCAAAGATTGTACCTAAAGGGTGTAAATGGGTTTTCAGAAGAAAGCTAACATGGATGGTAATGTGATTACCTACAAGGTTAGATTGGTAGGAAAAGAGTTTGCATCCAAAGAAGCCAATAAAGTGTGTAAGCTTTGGATATCCTTTTATGGACTCAAGCGAGAAACTCTGAGTTAGAACATCAGGTTTCATGAAATATCAAAAGAGTTTTGATTTAATCAGAAGCTACGATGAACCTTGTGTACATAAAAAAGTGGATGGGAGTGCAATTTTTTTCTAGAAATATGTATATGACATTTACTCAGAGAAAAGAACATACAAATGCTTCAGTTTATAAAGCTTTGGTTATCCAAGAAATTTACTATAAAATACTTAGGAGAGACAACCTATATTTTATAATTAGGATTTATAAAGGTAGATCCAGGATCTATAGAAATAGATAACGAGGTTAATGGGTTTATCACTTTCAACGTACATAAACAATGTACTAAAACGGTTTATGTTGACGTATTTGCAAGTGCACAAAATCGCACAAGTAATAGAGTGATAAAAATATGTGTCGAAACACGATGATTGTTTGTAGATACGCACCAAAATTAGTGAGCTTGATGCAATTTGGATGAATTAAATGATTGAACTACTATGCTACAAACATAACACAAATATGACTAATCTAGAGGCTATTTTAAGTATTTTTTAGTTTTAATAATGGAATGTAGATGATAACTTCTCTTGGATAAAGATTTAGGGCGAATGACTTCATCACTTAATGCATCTTGGAAAGTTAATTTCTCAGTTTAGCTTTTCAACCAGTTGTTTAGTTTTCCATCAGTTTCTCCGGTCTAGTTACTAGTTTCCTTAGAGTAATAGCTTCTATTATATGGTATGCAAGCACTCATCTCTCGAATCTAGTACCTAATCATACCAAAACTAACTAACTTGCAAGATCCTATCTTGGTAAGCACGCATTCATCTCTTGAATCTTATGCAACTTACCAAGAGGATTTATTCTCATGAAATCCATCCACGGTGGCATTTTCCCGTAAACATTCATCTCTCGAATCTCATATTTAAGGTACATGATGTTAGTTTTACCATTTCTAGCGAAGTTCCCATCTCTCAAATCTCAAACTATGCTTAAAGTATTAGCAAATGTTGATCAAACACATGATTCAACATTTCAAATAGCTAAACATTCAAAACAACTCCCAAGAATACACAAAGGGCTACATCCTAAAGTGCGGTTTTAGCTCATGTTTAATGCACGAGCTCCACCAGAACCAATAGGATAAGATTCATAGTGCAAGAAAACCCCTTGGGTGAATGGTAGAGTGGCCGGAGTTCCTCTCATTTTAATCCCAACTTCCTTCTCCAAGTGTCTACGGACCAAGACACCATCCTCCTTGTTTTGATGGACGTGATCGTTCCTTTTTCAAGTGACAAGACCATTGTCTTCCTTGAGAAGCTTTGGATAAGATATTTCTCCAACAGTGAGGGTAAATTCGTCCGTCTGCTCCCCATATTTATGTAAATTTTCTTATTTTTCCCGCCAAAAGATTATGTGGTATCTAGTTTGGAGTTACAACCCATAGTCATGGCCTTGCGATTGTTGTCATTCATCCTAAATTTCCATATTTTCTTAGCATATTGATTGAATCCTTGCAAAACATGGGAAATAAGTTTGAACAAAATCAACTAATCAATTTAGCATGGATAAGTCAAAAAAATAGTTTCTTCCCACGAGACATGGTATATATTTTTCAAATAAGATGTCACCTAAGGCTGATCGGTATGAGAGCTGCATGCAAAAGGTTTGCAATGCTATGTACGAGACTCAATGTCTCCTATGCTCTAAATGTTATGAGTTGGTGTAAAATCAATCCTAGTAAGGAATATTGAATTGTCACTATGAAGTTTTAAGTACCTTAATAGTAAGGATTTGTTCTTAGCATACACAGGTACTATGATTTGGAAGTGTTGCAAACAAGATTCTACAACAGAAGCGGTATACATTGCTGCTTGAGAAGTCGCAAAGGAATCCGTTTGGGTCAGAGTGTTCTTCAAGACCTTGATGTGTTTTTAATTATAGCATATTCATAACTCTGTGATAGTAAATGAGCAATAGCGCAAGTAAGGAACCAGGGTCTCATCAACGATCCAAACATGTATTGAGGAAATTCCCTCTATTAGAGAGGAACAATGTAAACAAGAGAATATCACGTTGGATAAAGATACCTTTACCAAGGCCTTATCCCCTATGAAACATGCTAGACATGTATGATCACTCACATTTTAGAAGCATGAGTTATTGAACATAGTGTAAGTGGGAGTTTGTCAGTGTTCTGCCCTAAGGCCAATCACCTTAGGGCCATTTGTACCAACACTTTTATATCAAAGCATATGTATTTGTATCATTCTTCTTAACTTGATTTATTTATTGCTTTTTACTGCATTTCAAATAATAAACCCAAAATATAGATAACTCAGAGTGAATCCCAAACAATTATGATGATGAGACTAATAAAAGTATCAATACTAAATAACTATAACCATAGTATTAGTGAGATAGAACATCAATAATGAGTATGGGTTGACAAGTTCTAAGCCGCTTCCTTTTGAATGGAGTAGTTGATCTCATCAACTATGATGTAGCGATACCTAAGCTAGAACATGGATGTTAGTAGTTGACAAGTACATCGAATTGACCCAATTATAGTTTTTTATATTATCAATGGTAAATACTCTAAAGAATAATCGGTGTAAGTGATTCTTAGACTTGAAAACACAATAGAATCTTGAGTATGAATGTCACTCTTTGATTTTATTCGGATTTAAGACGTAAATGGGTAACGATGGATATATTTTTTGGGTGGGGAGGGGTGGGGGTGATATGAAGTACGGAAGGATTGTGAGTGATCAATAAAGAATTCACCATTCCTAAATAGTTAGGAGGAGATATCCCTATGGCCACTTGTAAGAAATCATGATAAGCCTTTGCAAAGCAGAAATTTAATTGAAAAAGAGTTTCTAATTAATACTCAAATATCATGATTTTTGGTAAAAGAAATTTTAGTCATATATTAAAGAGGATGACAAATAACCTATATATGCTAGATTTGGATATGAGAAGGTGAATGTATAAGAATGACACATGAATTAGTTATTTGAAAATGATAGTCTCCTCAAACACTATTCTCAATACTTGGGTGGTCACGACATTTTGATATATGTCACACATGGTCTCTGGACATGAATTAAGAATGAATAAATTAAAGAAGTTTAATTCATTAACCATAATATGATTATATTAATTTATGGTTCATTGCCAAGTTATTGGAATAGGGTCACATACATTAACATCAAACTCTTGAGGGGCCAAAATTGAATCAAGGAAGAGGGGCCATTTCAAAAGTTTGATTATTAAGGGACTCAAATGTAATTATGGGGTCACAAACCAAAATATGAGACGCTTAGGGAATGTATTGCATTAGTTGGGTTTGAGTTCGAAGGAACTAACTCATAGAGATGAGATAGTTGAATGTTACTACGCTTTCATATATGAAATATATATGAAATAGTGGTCATTTTCTTCCAATTGAGTTACACGCATTTGTTGCTTATCCTATAAAAATGCATGCAATGAGGTGTTAATATACAAAGAGTTGTATATGTAATGACTTAGTGGAAGAGTTCTACAAAATCATGATAGCTCAAAATCATGTATACATGTACATATGTATGGCTAGTATTAAAAGTTAATCCACTAACATGGATATGTGTTTGCATGTCAAGGCCATGTCTAACTCTATAAATACTTTGATACTTGAATATGTGAAGAAGTTTATGCATTTGTGTGTCTTCATACAAGATAAGAGAGAAATTCCCTCATCTTTCTTTCTCTACCCGAGAGCTTGATAAGGAAATGGGGTGAATATTTGTGAATATTCTTCCATCTTCTTGACCCAAAAATTCAGGAACTAGCACTTTATATACACACATATATTGTTATACAAAGTACTGCATAAGCCTCCAAAAGTTGTGGTTGTGTGAAATTCCATAGAGAGTGGTCACTTTAGAACCTCCAAAAGAAGACTACTTCGAAGGAACTTTGAGAAGGCTCCAAAAATATAACTTTATCCTTAATTCTTGTTAAAACTATGTAAATCAGCATGGATCCTTATTTGGAAGCTCTCTAAATTTTTGTTTAGCATACACTCGTTTTACACTTCCACTCCACATTCATGTTTCATGACACGTAGTGTGGCTATGAGTTCCTACAGAAACTACACTGGCGAGCGTGGAAGAGGATCTGTAAGCCAGCAACTGAAAGAAGTCTGGAAATCAGGGGTCTGAAGGAAGTGCAAAAAGCAATGGCTATGAAACTCTGCTACAAGATGATCACTGAGGGAAACCAATGAGGTTATTTCTTCCGAGCAAAGTAGAACAAAAAGGCCTACATTCACATGAGAGAAATCAAAGGAGCGAGCTCAAAGTTTTGGAAGTATGCTATTAGTATACGTACAGAGGTGGTGGAAAACATTAGGACAATTCTGTACAAAGGCAATTCATTGTTCTTGTTTGACAAGTGGCATAGATCCGGGCCTCTAGCATTGCATATTTTAAAGGTGATGAACAAAGAGACGAGGGTGTAGGATTTTTGGCAATCAAACAATTGAAACCTTACACAAATTTGGGACATGGAGAGATTTTCCATCTACGAGGAAATTCAAGAAAAATGAATTCCAGCTATCATGTCAAGGGGTAGGACATTACCATATGGATTCCTGAAGCCAAAGGAAACTATAGCATGAGGATGACATGGGAGTCAACCCAGACGAGAGTGCCAACTCAACCAAGCATAGAACGTATATGCAATTGGGCATTGGCGAGTATCGCAGATTTTCCTGCAACTATATGAAAATATCCGATGTAAAGGCATTTCTCTTGCCTCTATATGTGACTGTTACAACCCAAGGCAATTGGAATCAAGCAACCTCATCTTCATAGCAAAGGGATTGGAAGCAGAACTATGCAACATAGTAGGTCATTTGTTTGGGATCCCTTGTCGCAATTGATGGACCTTGAAAGGTAGAATCCAACTCTAGTTTTTGTGCGCAAAAAGAGCAAGTCTGACAGGTATTTTGGTAGGTATAACCCCGATGATCATCACATTGTGCTTGTGGCTGCGAAGATGCAAATCTCGTTACAAAGGAGCTCAACAATACATAGATCAGACATGGACACAGATTCGTTTTTCCATTATAGATATTTCTAACTGTGCTAATTCATATCTGAAAATGAAGGTGAGGGATAGGAACATCCTAGATAACTGAATATCCATATCAGAGGCTTACCCATAGAGAGGATCCTACTTGTCACATGGGTCCTTCCCCCGCCAAGTTGGAAGAAAATTAATTGTGATTGAAATTTCTTAGGAAAACCGGGGGCGTCGGGAGGAAACGGCATAGTCTGAGATGAAAATGGCGATTTTCTGGCAACTTTTTCTCAACACTTTGCACAAGGAACCAACAATAGTGTGGAGCTTCTTGCAGTGGTGTAAGGCATCAACTTGTGCAAAGAGCAAATATGGAATAACATATTAACGCACTCTATGCTTCTTGTTCATTAGATCAGACAAAATTCACGCGGTATATGGTACCTTGGAGACTTCTGAGATGAATTCACTGAGTTTTCTGCAGGGATACACATCTAGGTGTAGCATCAACTTTGTAAAGCCATCAACATAGCGGATTCTCTAGCAAAACAAAGTTTAGAAGGGATAAATTAGAGGATTTTCCTTACAACACAACTCATTAATGAAATCAAAGAAAAGCTTAGACTGTAAAGGTGGAGGCTGCCATACCTCAGGTGGAAATAGGCCTACCGAACTCCGCAAGCATTACCAGGCCTTCACAGTAGAAAGTGCATTGTTCGATAGGTGATCAGCTTCATTGGAGCTCCATCTTACAATCCCCACTACTCAATCTCCACTGTGGTGATAAAAGTGAAAAGCAACCTAGAACCAGGCAGTAAATCAAAGCTACGGAGCAACGCCTTTGTTGAATATTTTCACATTTTGTATAGCGGTTATGGTGGCCAACAAGCCAAATTTTTTGTATGTGGTTTGACATTCACACAAAGATTGACTTTGAATAAATGTTTCTTTAATAAAAAAAAAATCTAATATTTATTTTTTAAGACTTTTTTTACGCTCTATTTTGGCGAAAGGTTCTATTTTGTACCTTGAAAAAAATTAAATTTTATTTCTCCTTCTTATTTTTTTCAGATTATTTCAATATCAGTATTTCGAAACAATACTTATGTTTCTCCTTCTGCTTTTTTCCAGTCATTTTTTTCTATTTATGTATGATGTTACATTTATATTTATGATGGAAATTTTGTGAATAAATGAAAGTTATTTTAAAAATTTAACTTCAAACATTATTTAAATATCTTAAAAAATTTGATTGCAAACACTATTTCTATAACTTCTTTTTTTCATAGTTTTTCCAAATACTCAAAAGCTTCAAAATGAGAAAGAAAAGGAGAAAAAAATTTAGAAGCACAACATAGACCCTAATTCGCCCTTATAAAGTTAAAAAAGAATATCTTTCTCCATCTAAAGGAGTGTTACCTTGTTCCCCAACCCAAAGTGTTTGTCCATTAAATCCCAGTGAGTTATCGAGGCTCGTAATCTTCCACGATGGTGACCTTGTCAAAGCCTTCCTCCTCGATGCTCTAATCCTACTCCTTTGGTACCCCTTCGCAATTGTTTCGGCCATGATTCGTTTCCTCATTAGTTCACTTTATCCTATATGACAAGGTGGGCCTAACCGTGTGTTTGATTTAGTTAGTGAAGATCTGTGTGAGTCAGCTTGCTTGAGTAGTCATAGAGGTTTGGAGAATAGGTAAAACTCCATTAAAGCTTGATTGATTATTACATGGTGTTCTACTATTCATATAGATACAAAGTTAATGAAAAAATCTTTTTTTTATCTTCTAGACTAGTGATGTTCTGTTTTATATAATTCCTTGTAGAGAGGAGCATGAGCTTTTCTGTGCAACATGGATTGGTCGGATGATTAGGTCATGTGACCAACCCATGTTACCTTTAAGGTGTGCTAAGCTGTCTGCAACCTCCTAGTCTTCTTCTGGTATTGAGCTAGATATGCCATAGTCAACAAAAACTATTGAGGGAGATTCTTTGTAAATAGATCAGCAACATGAAATTTAGAAGGAATGAGGGGTGCTGATGGTGCCAGCAAGAACTTGTTTTCAAATGAAGTAATAATCCAACTCCACATGATTGGCTCGTTCATGAGCAATAATATTCGTACTTAAGAAGATAGCACTCTTGTTATCACAAAAAAAGCATAGGAGGACGAGGCAAGGAGACACCAAGACCATGAAGCAAGTGCCAGAGCTAGAGAACCTCAACAGTAGTTGTGTAAGAGCACAGTACTTGGACTTACAACTCGATCGAGAAATAATAGGTTGCTTTTTTGCACTCCAAGAGATCAAGTTGTCACCGAGCATAAGGTGAGTAGGCAGAGCCGGGTTTTTTGGCACGGTAATGACCCATGTAGTCAGTCACATGGCAACCTGCATGACTGAGAGTTGTTTTGATCAATGCTACGCACGATAACCTTTTTCATAAAGAAGGCACATCTATATGTTTGGGATGTCATTGTTTTTTGCTTTTCCTCTATGTACTTTCTTATCTCTTGTAAGAAAGTTATACATTTTTTTTTATTATTAATGAAATTTGGCTTATCGAAAAAAAGTTGTCATCGAGCAATATAGCAAAGCATGAGGTGGAGCAGTGAGTGTCAGAATTGTCGATCTCATCCATGCTCGGGCATACAATCAATATATCATCAACATACAAGAGTAGAGTCACAGGCTTCTTAATATAATAGCATGAATCCTTCTCATTTCTGTGAAAATCACAGTTGTATATAAAAGAATCAAACTTCTTGTACCACTATCTTGGAGCCCGCTTCAACCCTTCACACGATGTGGTCCTTACCAGGAGACTCAAATTCTTCTAGTTGTTGCATATATATTTCTTCATCTAGATCCCCGTTTAAAGACGTTATTTTTACATCCATCTGCTCACGGTGAAGATTCTTTGTTGCAATAATACTCAACAGAATTCTGATTGTTGTTACTTTCACAACATGAGAAAATATTTTGGAGTAATCAATATCTTTACTTTGTGAAAATCCTTTGACCACCAATTGAGTTTTATACCTGACAGTACCATCAGTTTTTATTCTTGACATGATAAACCCACTTGTTCAACAAAGCCTTCTTTCCTACAGGTAATTTCGATAACTTTCAAATTTTATTTTTCTCAAGTGAGAGAAACTCATCATTCATGACGTGCTCCCACTTAATTGAATCCTTCACTTGCACTACCTCATCAAAATATTTTGGTTCTCCTCCATCAGTTGGCAACAGATAATACAGAGGTGGTGAATGCCTCTTGTTGGATCTACCGGGCCAATTTCTAAAATTTCCGAAAACTTTCAAATTCGGAACCAAGTTTAAATCGGACCCAAAACCGTGTTTAATTCGTGTAATAGGAGCTAAGGATAGCCATACTTACCTGTTCGTGGCCGGAATCAGTTGAAACCCGCCGATCGAAGCTCGAAACCCTTGCGGAAATCGGATCACGGAAATCTCCATCGTAGGAGCTTCTCTACCCGGAGCACTCCCTGGCTAGTGAAGGGGCTGCTAGACCCAATTCTGGCAAAAATCCGGCGAGAAGTTTGGTTGATCGTTTCTCATTTCTGTCGAACAAGAGAAGAAGCGGAAGAGATCGTGAAGAAGCGGAAGTCGCTGGACACTCTCTCTCGACCGACACAAATGATATATATATATATATATATATATATATCACTTGTAATTGGGTTTTTCGGCCCACTGAGAATTAATTCTCAATTAATTCACAATTGGGCTCAAAGCCCAATTGATATAAATATTGTTTGGGCTCGAATTAATTCGAGCCCAATTGCAAAATAATTCCTTGAATTTAATCTCATTAAATCCAATTAAATTGC
>JAOWBN010198579.1:0-14978 GCA_028565015.1 Pinguicula moranensis | reverse complement strand
GTTTAGTCCGGACCGCCCGTTTTGTAATCCAAAACCGTATAAGACCGCCCGTTTTTAAACGGGCGGATAAATAAACGATCCGGTCCGGGCAAAAACGGGTTTGGACCGTTTAGCCTGGACTGAATGCCTCACTCTAGTTAACCTTCACTTCACTGGGAAAATATCTAATGGTTGCTGCCGAGGATAATTTCAAGGAATTGAGATTTTCAAGAAAAGTAATATTATATTTTAATCTGTTGATATCATCTTTCATTTATGCAATTGAAATGTTCACGAAAATAATGTTATATTTTTAATTTTTAACTGTTATTTATTAATGAGGATATTTGAGTTTTGTATAAATTATATTATAATTTAAATACCTTAAAAAATTTGATCGTAAACACTATTTTTTAATTTTTTCTATTTTTTTGTTATTTTTTCGAACACTCAAAAATTTCAAAAGAAAAGTAAAAGTTAAAATGCAAGAAAAGCGGTGAAATGATACTAATGCCCCTGTGTTAAACAATGGCATCTGTGTTTAACACAGGGGTATTAATGTCATTTCACCGCTTTTCTTGGCTTGCACTTTTGGCTTGCACTATATCATTTTCGGACGAGAAGGGAGGAAGAAAGACTCTCAGCAGGAATTCACATTTGGTTCAGTTGCTTTGCTGTCTTTGCTGCATAGCTGGAAGTTAACCAAAATTGTTTCTGCTAGGTACGTTACCCCACCACCACCACCCAGCCACCCTTTTTACGGCATTCTTGAAAATTTGGAGCTCTTCGTGTTTGCTTCAATCATTAAAAATACAACAGAGTTGGTTGATGAAAACAGGAAAGCTCGATATCAGCTCGAGTCAAAAGAGGCATTTTTTCTAGTTTGGTTCAGGTTATAATGCACATATATAATGTTTGAGCGTTACGGGAGCAAACAAACTTCAGTTGGTTCAGAGGGTTCTGTAAAACCTTTGTGTAAATTGGAACTTATATAACTAGTTCTTGGGCGTATATTCATGTCCGTCTATTCGGTTTACAAGGCAATGAACTTTGTTTAGGTTTCTTACTCAACGGGAAGTCCTAGACGAGGAGTTTGTTGGCTTTGGTTGCTTTGCCAATGTCTTCCAAAATTAAGATTGATGTTGATGCTCATTATGCAGTGTAATGGCGGCTCCTAAACTTAGTAAGACAAATAGTGCTTGGAAATTGAATCACGCACCGAAGAAGAAGCAAAAAGTGTTGGAAGAGGAATTGGAAGAACATGTCATTCTTAATGATTCAGATGACCCAGATGAGCCTGAAACCATTGAAGACTCTGATCAGGAGGAGGCAGGAGCGCACTTTGATTCGGAAATGTCATCAGATGGCGATGATCCTCTTGCCAAAGATATCCTCCTAGAAAGTGAAGACGATGGTACTTTATCTTTTAGTAGATCTCCTGTTATTAAGTTTAATATGTCACATCTTCAGTTCATTTGAATTCTTCAGCATTCTTTTATTTTAAAAGAAGGTTCTGAAGATGATACAGATTCTGATGTTCCTAATATTGAGACGAAAGCAAGGGTCATAGATGAGGAAAAGGCACGAGAAGAAGAAGATGCAGAAGCTGAGTTACAGCTTAACATCAAGGAAGAAGCTGATGAGTTCAGATTACCTACTGCAGAGGTTCAATTTATGCAATATTTTGTCTCGTGCAATACATAATATAAATTAGAAAAATATGGTCTTGCAGCGATTACTTAGTTGTTTATTGAATAACATAGGAGCTTGAGGAAGAAACACGCAGACCCCAAGATCTTTCGGGTCTTCAGAGAAGGATAAAAGAGAGTATGTTTCACATAATATTTAATATTTGCACTTCGTTGACCCTTGAGGTCTGCTTGAATGTTGACCATTGGGTTATTAATGCAGTTGTCCGTGTGCTTTCAAATTTCAAGTCTCTGAGGCGAGAGGATTGTAAACGCAAGGAATATGTCAATCAACTTAAAATGGATTTATGTTCTTACTATGGGTACAATGACTTCCTGATTGAAGTTTTGGTTGAGGTGATTCCTTCTTCCTTGAAAGATAACTTCTTCAGTTGCCCCTTTCCCCTTTCTGCATTGGGTTGTATAATCAATGTCCTCGCTCGTGAATTTGATGATCTGCAATCACTCTGTAGATGATTCCACCTGTTGAACTCATGGAACTTATTGAAGCCGTTGAGAAGCCAAGACCTACATGCCTTCGTACAAACACGTTGAAGGTAATGTGGATTTCTTGATGCTTTAGTTTCCCTAGTGATCCACTATGGACAAGTTCCATGCTTCATATCTTTCCACTGGATCTAGACTCGTCGCAGGGACTTGGCTGGTATCCTTTTAAACAGGGGAGTCAACCTCGATCCATTGAGCAAATGGTCCAAGGTAAGATATCATGTGTTTTTTATGTAATTTATTTTTTGAAATGTACAACAACGTACCAGTATATTCCAAACTAAGTTGGGGTATGAGGGGTCAGATGTACGCGACCTTACCGTTTTAATCATACAAAAAGGCCTTTTCCATTGCGACCCAATATGCATTGCATCATTTGATATATTGAGTTCCAGCAACTTCACTAAATAGAAGCACTGGAATTTAATAGAGTCATTTTGTTCTAATACATTATTAGCACAAAACTAAATACAACATATTTACTAGCAAAAGTTTAACCAAAATGTCATAAGCCCAGATAAAGCCTAGCTTGTGCTATCCGACCACCGACTCCCACACCTAAGTCTAACCAAAAATAATTCTAGATACCATAGTTATTTAAAAAAAATAAACAAAGCCTAGCTTGTGCTACCCGTGTCCGACCCCATGCATGTGAGTTAAATACAACATATTTACTAGCAAAAGTTTAACCAAAATGTCATAAGCCCGGATAAAGCCTTACCTTGTACCAAGAGAAACTGTTGAGACTTCAAGAATCCCCATCGGGGTGACAAATAACAACGCTCAGCAGTAGCTCATTGCTCTCCAACCTGGGCACCTAACTTTGACCATAGCGTGAAGAAAAACTAACTTACTTAAAAAAATCTACCAATCGCATCATAAAAAGTTCACTTACATCAAATACTGTTACAACACCTGAATCTATCCATTGAAGAGAACTATTTACAACAACATTATAAGTACATAGCAGGGCTGGGTGAGCAACCTTCGATCGAGGCAGTAACCCAGAATTTCCTAAATTTTGTCTCATGTCTTCAAGATTCTGCTGACGACTAAAAAAGTTTGCTTCCATCTTGACTGCACCAAGCACCATCGTCCACTCACTAATCTAGATCGGATCCCTATAAGAAACAGATATCAGATAAGAGAAAGTAGGAAAAGTATAGTATCACATAACTAAGGTGAAAGGTGTTTGACACCCCATGAAACGGAGAGGAAGCAAAATATAAACGGCTACAAGGATATATTAATGTAGTGCTGTATTTTTTATGATAATTAAAATTTCATTATAAGGATAAGCGTCCAAAATAGTTATATAATAGTAATATACTGCGGCCTAAGCCGCCTATGACAAACTTTCCACATGTTCCCAATCATCCTAATACTATCGCGCAACAAAGAGTTGGTGCTCTTATCCAGATTGTATAACTGATCCCCCTAAACCGCATTCTGTTCGCTTCTAGCCATTCCCAAAGGTTGAGTTGTATCCAATCCAAGGATGAGACTGCACTTGTTTCGATTTCTAATATAATAGAGTTCCGTTCTTTCCATATCCACCATACTGGCACAAGCCAAATAGCTTTCCAAACTTCAGCTCCCTTCCTATTGCCTATAACAGACATGTGCATTTAAGTGGTATTGAGCATCCATCCCTCTGCTACCTTGTCGTCCGTACCATCTATATACGGTAGACTATACTTCCTGAGCAGAGGAGCACTCAAAGAACATGTGCATCACACTCTATTTTGCATCGACAGTGAACACATGCTTGTGCCCGTGTTTGTATTTGCACCCCACGGATAAGGAGATTATCTATAGTAGCAATCTTGTTTTGCAACAAACGCCAACCAAAGAATTGTATCCGGTTTGGTGCCAGATTGCACCAAATCTTGGCAAGAGTTGTTGTAGTCTCCTCATCATTCTGTTGTCGTTTTCTCATAGAGTTATAAACTCCTTTTACTGTGTAATTTCCAGATGATTCACCCTCCCATATCCAGAGATTAGACTCTGTAGTAGGCAAGCCTGATTGCTGTAAAGTATACTTTAAGTCCAGAACCATTTCATTTTCCAATCCTCTAAAAGGACGCCTAAAGCATAGATTCCTTACACGTTGATGTTGATGAACAGTGACATGCTTTTGATCACTGATTCTATAGAGATTATGATATCTCAGTGATAGGCAGCCACCCCCAGCCTGTCAAACTTCCAGAACATTGCTTTATCCCCTTCATAGACCTTTAGCTTCACCCTAATACTCAAGCAGTTTACCTTTGCTAGCCTCCAAATATCCTCCCAGTAACAAGAAATATTATCAGGGACACTAACCAATTTCCAGTCACAGGGGTGATCACGGCCATGGTAGTATTTTGATCTGATAAAAGTACTCCAGAGACTGTTCTCCTCAACTCTAAGTCTCCATAATCATTTTGCCACTAACGCCGTGTTCATGTCAGCCAGATCTCAGATTCCCACTCCCCCAAATTTCTTCTCTGCATAGATTTTTCCAGAATATCCAGTTTGTTGACCCTGCATTGTTTAGATTCTTTTTCCACAGAAAGCTGCGAAGGCATTGTTCTACTTTTTTAAGTACTGTTTTTGGTGCTGAAATAGGGACATGTAGTAGACCAGCAGACTGGTGAGCACTGATTTCAGAGTAACTCTCCCTGCAAAAGAAAGTGTTCTGTTTTCCCATTTAAGCACTCTCTTTTCTATTACCTCTGTTACTTTGTTCCACATCTTCAATTTGCGAGGTTTATCTCCAATAGGCAACCCCAGGTAGATGAATGGCAAAGAAGCTGATTGACAGAATAAGCTCCGGGCAAATCTTGCTAGAGTTTCTACCGTACAATTTGCTCTTTGAAAAGTTTATTGTCAATCCTGAAACAAACTCAAAGATCCTTAAAATACCTTTGATTGTCAGCATATTCTCAATTGTTCCAGCTGCAAATAGTAGAGTATCATACGCATATTGCAGATGAGACAACTCACACTTCCAACTTTGAATCCAGTAAGTTTCCTTAGCTGAATGGCCCTGTTGATCAGCATACTTAAACCTTCAACCACTATCAAGAATAAGAATGGTGATAAATGATCATCTTGCCTCTATCCCTCTGAAGTTTGAACTCACTTGTACTGCTCCCATTCACTATCACTGTTGCATGAGCTGATGAAACATACTCTTTAATCCACGCTATCCATATTGGATGAAACCCAAACTTAATCAGCATGGTCCACAAAAAAAACCCTCCACAAAATCAAATGCTTTTGCAAAATCTACCTTTATCATTATCATAGATTTCTTTGCTGAGTGGATAGCCTCATTTGCTATTAAGACACTGTCCATGATTTTTCTTCCTTGGATGAAGGCAGTTTGGTTGTTTGATGTGATTTTCCGCATCATAATTTTCAGACGGTTTGCCAGCAGCTTAGACATGACCTTGTATCCACTTCCAACCAAAGAGATTGGCCCATAGTTGTCTAGCTCGACTAGATTCAAAACTTTAGGGGCTAGTGTTACAAAGGTTGCATTCACTGCCTTTGATAAACGGCCATTTCGGTAGAACTCTCTGATAAAACTTATATAATCCTGTTTGATAACTTCCCAATGCTTTTGAATAAACATGAAGTTGAAACCATCCGGATCAGGGCTTTTTGTAGTTGAGCAACTCCAAATTGTGGCCTTTATCTCACTTTCAATAAATTCAGATAGTAGGAAAGCATTATCTGATGCTGTTAACATTGCATTGGGGGTGAGGTCTAGAGTAGGTTTGTTACACCGTTCAGTGGAAAAATGAGATGAGAAATGTTGAGTGATCCCTGCTTTAATCTCTGCCACATCCTTTGACCACACTCCCGCAAGATACAATCCTCTTATACCATTCAATCTTCTGCGGTTATTGACCTTAGCATGAAAGAAACATGAATTGTTGTCCCCTTCCTTGATCCATCGCAGTCTAGACTTTTGCATAAGAAGCTTTCTTTGTCTTGCATTGAACGTTGCAATTGCTGCCACAGTTCCAGCCTTTGCATTATTTCAACTTCAGAAGGACTACCTATATCAATGTTGTCATCCATGACTTTTAGTTGAGCTCTAAGGCCTTTGATTCTTACAATCTATGTTTTATGAAGTTGTTTTAGGATTCTTTCAGTCAAGACAAGGTTTGAGGAAAAACTCATTTGCTTCTTTGGCATGAAATCGAAAAATCGGACCGTTGGGAAATCTCTCTCGGCCCAGCAAGGCGAGAACTGTTCTCCGCCTTCTCCTCGCGACAAACGGCCACTGGACCCGCGTCTGGAAATCGAAGTTCCGCCTGCTATCGCTGAAATCCTTACTCAGAAGGAAAGCGGGGACCTTGGCAACACCGATGAACCTCAGAAATTGAAAGTGAAAGGAGTTTTCTCCTCCTTCTGGGCCGACATTGTAGAAGAGTCCGACGATGAAGCAGCAGCTGTCCCGGCGGCCAAATCGAACAAATACAAGCTCTTTTCGTCGGATACTCGTATGGTTGATAAATTGGAGGATGATTCCAAGTTTGATGGATTCTTATCCTCCAAAAAATCCGAGAAAAAATCCAAAACAGTTCGCACTAAGCAATCACGCCTGAAGAAAGTAGTGACGGATTCAAATCTCTCGGCGGCGATGGATTTGGGTGAAATTTCGACCGTTGAAGCTCGTGAAGTTACCGTTGCAGGTAGTGTAGTTAAACGGGCCTGCGTCGAGCCTCAAGATGATCCCCACCTATCCTCTCAACCGGAAGTCAACGACCCTGCTCCCAATTCGAGGACGGAGCCTCCTCCGGTGATCGAAGATACATGTGGTGAAATGGTCATTGACAAAGGCAAAAATTCCGTGCAGGCACGGCGAAAATCGGGCTTGCTTGGCTCCTGAAAAAATAGTCGTTAGCGCCCCTTTGACAGAAGAAATCCCGGCTTCTTCAACGCAGTCTGCCTCTGACCTTCACAGGCCAGATCCGGAATCCTCGAAGAACAATTTTGCCTCTAAGTTACAAGACAAAGGCAAGACAGTTATTGATTCCAACGTGCTACCTGAATATTTGCAGCAACATCCAGTTAATACTCACTCTGAAGGAAAATGGGAGTAGGTCGCAAAGAAACGACGTGTACCGGCTTCCTCCGCAACACGTCCTCCTATGTCGCCTTACATTGTAAGTTTACGGAAAAACACCTTATCCTATCTTGTCTCTAATCTCCCTCCCCAAGCCTCTATTGCAGACCTGCGTGAAACCTTTGCAGGTTACCGCAAGGTAGAAGATGTCTTCATGCCTAAACTGAAGCCAAATCAACGTGTACATGGCTTTGTTCGGTTCCCCCCTGCTCGTGACCCATATCAACTGGAACAAGATTTGAATGGTATTTGGATGGGTGCACACAAGTTATCTATCAAGTATGTGCCCTTACCTGACTCCTCAGCTCCGACTCAAACCAAGCACTCATCCAGCAGCAAGACGTCTGATGAATCAGTTAAGGATACTATGGAAGGCTGCAAAACAATCAGCATTGAAGCGCCTCCTGATCACACTGAATGGCTCATAAATAGTGTTCTTACAAATCCTTGCCCGAGTACCACACCGGACTCACTCCGGTCTCAGCTGCTGACACTCAATCTTGACAGAGGTTCCGTAATCCTAGTTGAAGGTGGCGAGATACTGCTGACTTATCCCAACGCAGATTTGCAGAACAGGCTCTGTGAGGAGCCAGAGATAATCACTCGACTAGGCTTAATCTCTGCATGGACACATGGCAAATATGATAATAGCCGTCTGATATGGCTACAAATCTGGGGCATGCCACTACACGGTTGGCATCCATCCGTTTTTAAGCAAGTGGCGGACTCTCTTGGTGAATTTGTCAAGCTCGACCAAGCTGCTGAATCGCGCTCCAGCCTCCTGTTTGCTCGGGTCCTCACTCGCATCAAAGAGAAAACATCAATTGATATGCACGTCAAATTAGTGCTTGGCGGAGAATGGTTCAAAGTGCAGGTGAATGAAGAATGTCACTATGCCCGGAGTGGCTATCCTCCATCAAACAGCGGACCAACCTTTCCCAACTCAAGAGCCTCGGCTGACTTTCATGAGCTAAAGCGCAATTTGGTCTACAAGAGAAATCATGGGGTTAAGCAGCATTGGCAGCCAAAGGCCGATCAGCAAAAAAACAGTCCTCCTCCTGAAATGAATGCTGAAACCTCGTCTGGTAAGATTTCAAAGGAATCTGGGAAAGACTCCGGCCTCTATGTAGAAATACAAAATGCAGATCCGTTGTTGCCAGCTTCACAGCCTTATGATTTATCTCTTGACAATGCTGAACCGCTGCCAGCTTCGACATTGCCTCAGAACCTTAATTCTCCGCCGCAGACAGAGCCCCTCTCTGCTCCTCAGAATACTCTGAAAGTTGTGAGCAACCCAAATTCAGATAGGCAGCATCCAGTCTTGATGGATAGTGTTCCTTCCCCTCCTTCGGATCCTACCTTGTCACGTATGCCAGGTCTTTCCCTTGTTCTTGAAATCCAGGAGAATGGCCTAAGTAGCAACGTTTTAGCAGGACAGTCTTCGATGGAGATGAATATCGATCATCATACTGCCCCTGACTGGCCTAATGTCAAGCAGTTAATCCAACAGGCCGAATCCAGCAATCCTCGAAAACGCAAGGACAGCATCCCAGGGAATTCGTCTGCTTCTCCTGCGGTTTCCTCTAGACCGCCGGGGGTGCATCGTGCGGGCTCCAAGAAGCGAACTCAGGAACTTGCCAACGCAGATTTCATCTGGTCTGTGGGGGAGAAAATAGGTATGCAATCAGTGGAGCCACTCAGGCAGACCAAACTTCGATTACAGGCGCTTGATCACGCTGATCGGATGGAGGTTCAGCAAACAGATTCTGGAATTGAACACGCCGTCGCCTGAGTAATGCATATCCTCTCAATTAATGTGTGTGGACTCTCCAACGCAGGCAAGATCAACACAATCTCCAAGCTAGCAGGTAAAAATAACATCAACGTATTATGTCTTCAGGAAACAAAAAAGAGAATCATTCGAACACTACCGGGTCAGTCGGTTATGGCAGCATTCTGAATTCTCCTGGGCAGCTAGTCCGAGCCGGAACTCTTCTGGAGGCTTGCTTACAATCTGGAGTACGGCGACACTATCTATTACACGCACAACCTCTCTTGAAAATCTGCTTATTATCGAAGGCATATGGATCCCCACCAACGAAGCAGTGGCTATTCTTAACATTTATGCTAAATCTGGCGACTATGCGGCTAGCAGGAATCTGTGGCGTGACTTATCAACTATTATGCAGCATAATCCGAGCACAGCACACTGCCTAGTCGGCGATTTCAATATGACAAAGACTCCTGATGAGAGAATGAATTACACTGGAAATGCAAAAGCAGAAATGCAGTCCTTCGCCCAATTTATTCTGGACAATCATCTCGTCGACCTGCCATTGCTCAGATTCAGTTTACCTTGGATAGATGGTGGCGGAACTGAAGCAAGCCGCCTAGATCGTTTCCTACTTTCTGGTAGATGGATTACTCTATGGCCAAATCAGTTACAGACGGCGCTGGAGAGGAACATAGCAGATCATCGCCCCATCCTTCTTCACTCGGCAGTGCCTAACTGGGGACCAAAACCGTTTCACACACTAAACTGTTGGAACACTCATCCTGATTTCAAGAGCTTTGTGATAGACAAATGGCTGGAAACGAGCTGCCAAGGTACGCATAGTATTAAGTTACATACCTACATCAGATTATTGTGCCTTAACTTGCAGATTTGGAACCGTGAAGTCTTCGGAAATGTGGACCGAAACATTGAGGCACTACAAGCAAAGCTGAACGGACTTGATGCGGTTAGTGAATCCCGCATTCTCTCGGACAGGGAAAAGAGCCTACGGTTCAGTGTTACACAAGAACTAAAGATTGCAAAGAAACGACAAGCATCCTTGTATAGTTAAAAATCCCGTGCAACATGGATAACGGAGGGCGATGGTAATACGTCTTTCTTTCATGCATCGGTGCGACATAGGCGATACCGTAATTCAATCCATGGCCTTTACTTGAACGGAGCATGGACCTCGGATGTCCAAGAGGTAAAACTTGGGGTTAAAACTTTTTTTGCTAACCATTTTCATGAGCAGGACTTTCCACGACCGCTTATTGACTTGCCAAGCTCAACTATGCTTTCCGAAGCTGATAACTTGATGCTTACAGCGTGTTTTACTGAGGAGGAGATATTCTTTACTCTATGATCTTGTTCTGGGAACAAAAGCCCGGGTCCAGATGGCATATCCTTCAATTTTCTCAAAGTGAACTGGGATACAGTAAAGGGTGAATACATTGCATTCCTACAGGAGTTCCACAGATCAGGGACTATGTACAGACCGTTGAACTCTACTTCTATAGTTCTGACACCAAAAGTGCTCTCTCCTACAGATCTCTCTCATTATC
This sequence comes from Pinguicula moranensis, assembly GCA_028565015.1. Classification (NCBI taxonomy): domain Eukaryota; kingdom Viridiplantae; phylum Streptophyta; class Magnoliopsida; order Lamiales; family Lentibulariaceae; genus Pinguicula; species Pinguicula moranensis. The sequence continues at coordinate 4,340 of JAOWBN010198579.1, read as the reverse complement.
GGCCTATCTCTCTGGTTAGCAGTGCTTATAACTCCTGGCAAAGTTGCTCTCTAACCGACTGCGAAAAGTCATCGATAAACTTATTTCTCCGGAGCAACTAGCCTTCATAAAAGGTAGACATACTCAAGATGGAATTCTCTTGGCTAATGAACTATTACATCATGCTATGACTTCCACAGAGAAGGCGGTGTTTCTGAAAGTTGATTTTGCAAAGGCCTTCGACTCCATCAACTGGAACTTTCTATGCTATATGAAGAAGAAACTGGGCTTCTGTGATAAATGGATCAAGTGGATCCGTTCTTGTATATCTTCAGCTTCAGGGAGTGTGTTGATTAATGGCTCTCCTACAGGAATCTTTGACTTCCACCTGGGTTTGCGCCAGGGGGACCCTCTGTCCTCTTTTCTCTTCGTTATTACTACAGAAGGCTTAAACCTGCTGATCAAAAGTGCAAGAACTCGTGGGATACTCACGGGCATATAGTGTGGCCGGAAGGAATACACTCACTCCCTATATGCAGATGATACTCTATTCTTCGGGGAAGGCTCTGCTGCAAATGTTCGGGCTATGAAAGTTAATCTTCGTCTATATGAACTCTCTTCGGGCCTCCGCATTAATTTTCAGAAGAACAATTTACTATGCATCAATATGTCAGAACATCAACAGCTTGCTCTAGCCAATATCTTCAACTGCCCTATTATGACGGCCCCCTTCAAGTACTTGGGTGTCCAGATTGGATGCAATCCTGGACTTAGAAGCAGCTGGAGTCACCTGACGGAGGTAATGCGTTCTAAGACATTATTGTGGACCAATAAATTCTTATCATTTGCAGGAAAGGTGACACTAGTAAAGAGCGTTCTATGCAGCCTCCCGGTCTATCAGTTCTCTATCTATAAAGCTCCAGGTATTTGTCGGAATTTCTTATGGAGTTCGAGTTACTCTCAGCGCAAATCTATCTCTTGGATCAAATGGCAGCATCTCTGCTTACCTAGAGAGGCGGGTGGACTTGGGATTCTTGATCTTTGACTCTTCAATCTAGCCTTACTCTGCAAATGGGGCTGGCGATTACGTACTGAATTCCATGGTCACTGGCAGGAGGTCATTAGATCAAAGTATCTGACTAATCTTACACTTCATGGGGACTGGAGGTTAATACCAGATTTCCGCAAGTCCACTAAATGGTGGAAGGACCTTCGCCAAGAACTCTCGCCGGATAGCTGGTTCTCCTCTCATCTTCGCCGTATCACGGGAGATGGAGCAAAAACAAGATTTTGGCTTGATACTTGGATTGGATCTGGCACCTTGGCTTGCTTCTCGCTTCCCTTCATTATTCGGACTAGTGGACTACAAGGAGATCTCATTACACAGTATGTGGCCCCAACTAGCTCATGCTCGACCGCAAAGTGGCAACTGGTACCAGTTTCTACGACCTCAGCACCTGACCCTTCTACGGTCCATGGAGACGGAAATTATTGACTCTTTCACTCCATCATCTCATGAGGACTATTGGAGATGGATGGCTTCTACTGATGGGAAATACTCGTCTAAAAGTGCTTACAAAGCTCTATTCAGAGAAGCATATGGATCCCCTCCTCTGCGACCGGACTTATCAGCAGTATGGGGCACGCTACCTTCACGGAAAGCTACTATATTCTGCTGGCATGCTCTCAGACACCGGATTGCAACTTCGGACAACCTCATCACTAGAGGAATGGTCCTCACTGTGGACGACAGCCTTTGTTGCCTCTGCCATGCTTGCCCGGAGACTGTATCTCATCTATTCTGCTCATGTCCTATGATATATACACTTTGGTCCTTGATCTATGGGTGGCTGGGAATCTATATGACAGGTCCAAATTCTATTGCAGCTCACTTACACTCACATATGGGCAGACATCCCTTTAGTAGGGCAGCAGACCTATGGAAATCTATCTGGCATGCTACTGTCTGGAACATCTGGAAGATCAGAAACACAGTTAAACACCATGAGGGTTCCTTCAATATGGAGAAATGTCTGGAAGTGATCCAACTTCAGACTTGGTTCTGGCTCACGGCACATGATTCCAAACCAAAGGTGGTGACCATAGAGGACTGGATCCGGCGACCTACTCTGTGTTACCAAGTGTTCTACTCCCCCTGATTTCTTCTGTATTTTATTTCAGTAGGAATGTTCCCCTCAGATAAGAGGAACATGCCCAATTCTTGTAAATAATTTCTGTGATTAATATATTCATTATTACCTATAAAAAAAAAAGTTTGAGGCGGGGGACCCCTTGTCCCCCTACCTTTTCATCCTGGTTCAGGATGTTCTGTCTCAAACCCTTAACCAAGAGTTTGCAAACAGGAACATTACTCATTATCATCACCCAGTGGGTGCTCCATTGATCTCACATCTTACCTATGCTGATGATGTCCTTATTTTTGCAGGTGGTGACCACAGATCAGTCAGAAGGCTTATGAGGGTCGTGGATAACTACTGCTCCCGGTCAGGCCAGCTTTTATGCAATGCAAAATCCGAACTATACATGTCTAAGCATCTAACCGAGGAAAGAAGAAGCAGGATCAAACAACTCACAGGCTTCAGGGAAGGTGCCTTTCCCATGACATACCTAGGTGCGCCAGTGTACCCTGGCCGTCTCAGCAGGCAAGACTTAGAGCCTTTGTTGGAAAAAAATCAGATGAAAGCTAGAAGGATGGAGAGGGAAATTAATGACTCAAGCTAAGCGCTTGGTTCTGATCAAGCATGTCATGTCCAGTATGCCCGTGCACATCATAGCAGTTTTGAAAATACCTCAATGGGCATTGAATGAGATCCGGAGATTGATGGCTAACTTCTTCTGGGGAGAGTTTGATGGCAGGAAAAAGCTCCATTGGATGAGGTGAAAGCATCTATGTAGGCTAGTTAATGAGGGAGGATTAGGTGTTAGAGATCTAGCCGAGGTGCAAAAGGCGCTAGGGATGAAGCTCTGCTATAATCTCATGGCAGAAAGCAACTTATGGCAAAGATTTTTCACAGCTAAGTATGCTAGGCAAGAACCCCTTCTCATGAGGAAGATTAGGCCAACAGACTCAAGATTATGGAAGTATATGATGGAGTTGAGGCAGGAAGTTTTAGATAATGTTCAGATACTGATAAACAGGGGATCTACCAGTTTTTGGTTTGAAAAATGGCTCGATTCTGGAATCTTGGCAGTAAGAGTTGAGCATATTTATGATCAGGGTGCAAGGATAGCTTACTTTGCTAGCAATGGAGCATGGAATCAATAATTACTCATAAATGCAGTAGGGGAGGCCACTGCAGCCGTGATCCTAGCAACAGCACCCCCAAGGATGGGTGAAGGAAATGACAGAATTGTCTGGAGGCCTGAGCAGAATGGAAATTTTTCTGTGAGGTCAGCATGGGAAGCTATAAGGAGTAGAGTACCTGAATTACCTGTTCAGTACTTGATTTGGCACAAGGTGTTGCATCCTAAAATCAGTTTATGTTCATGGAAAGCTTGGAATGTGTTTGCCTACATATGCAAATATAAAAAGGAAGGGGGCACAACTAGTTTCATGCTGCCAATGCTGCAGATTCAGGAGTGAAGAAACCACTGATCATGTGCTCTCTGACTCCCCACTAGCATGCAGGATATGGAACAGGACAGCTCAGCTCATGGGAGCGAGCTTCACTGGCCCTATGGGGTGGAAAGCACGCCTGTCACAATGGAAATTGATAACCAAAAAAATCAAGCATAAAGGGTTTCTTATCTTTGCACTTTCCCTCTTTACTCTTTCCCTCTTTACTAACATGGTATTTATGGCTGCATAGGTGTTTGTCAAGATTTGAAGGGAGGCAACAACTAGAGGAGCAGATCTGGCAGGTAAGGAACATGATAGCCTCAACTAAAATGAATTTCAAAATGCAGGTGCACGATAACTACCTGCTGCAACAGCTGGACATCAGATTCCATTTTAGGATGCACAACAGCCTAAAGATTGTCTCCTGGATCAAGCCTCCTGCAGGATGAGTCAAATTAAATACTGATGGCAGCTGTCTTGGCAATACAAGGCTTTCAGGAGGAGGGGGAATTATAAGAGACAAGGAAGGAGACTGTTTGGCAGCGTTTTCCAGTTTCTTTGGAGAAGGAACCAACAATGCAGCTGAGCTGAAAGTGGCTTGCCACAGCCAAGACTGGACAAATGTGGTACTAGAAACAGACTCCAAGCTTTTGGCGGACTGGATTACAGCCGACAAGTGTACCCCCTGGTATTTGTGGGATTACTGGAAGCTTTTGAAAGCACAAATGCAGAATTTAAGGGTACAAGTGCTACACCAATTTAGAGAAGGGAACTCTATAGC
>JAOWBN010198568.1:4245-14978 GCA_028565015.1 Pinguicula moranensis | reverse complement strand
GCAATCACTTCGTATGGATTTACCATGATAGATGAAGACCACTGCGTGTATGTTCTAAGGACAAAGGACAGAATTATGTTTCTCTCCTTATATGTCGACGACATACTACTGGCTGGAAACAACATGGGAATAATTAACGCCACTAAATAGTGGCTATCCTTTGTCTTCGAGATGAAGGATATGGGTGAAGCTAGGTATGTCCTAGGCGTAGAGATATGCAGAAATCGTTCAAACAATATGTTGGGTTTGTTTCAACAAGCATACATAAATAAAATCTTAGAACGATTCCGGATGCATTACTCCAAATCCGTTGACACCCCTATTGATAAGGGTCTGTCATTAAACCTCGATCAATGACCGAAAACATATAAGGAAAAAGAAGAAATGAGCAATGTTCCCTATGCTAGTGCCATAGGAAGTTTGATGTATGCCATATTATGTACACGGCCGAACATTTGCTTCGTGGTTGGGCCGGTGAGCCATTACCAAAGCAACCCGGAAAAGGATCTTTCGTTAACTCCATCAAATGACCAATCTAGTTCTATGTTATCAAGGGGGAGACATGTGATTAAAAGAATACACAGATGCTGACTGGGGAGGCGATTTGGACAAGTCCAAGTCCACCTCATGATATATTTTCATCCGTGGTGGAGGAGCTATATCTTGGTGCAGTAAAAATCAAGACTGCATTGCTTTGTCAAGTATGAAAGCAGAATATGTTGCGTGTAGCCTAGCAGTGCAAGAGGCACTTTGGCTTAGAAACTTTATAACCTCTTTTGACTCCGAGGCCCGATGATCTTGTAGAAATAAAATGCGACAATATTGCAGCAATACAATTTGCTTGGGATCCAAAATTCCATAGAAAGACAAAACACATCCAAAGAAGATATCACTTTGTTCGAGACGCTGTCAACAAAGTTGATATCAGTATCAAGTATATTTCTACTAACAAGATGATTGCTGATCCGATGACCAAACCCATTCCTAGAGATATGTTTAGAGCTCATATCATGAGTCTAGGATTATGTAGGGTTTGATCACATCTTGTAAAGAATAAGGACATGTTTTTGTAACGATTGATTATGAAATGAGATCAATGTTTTTTATTTTATTTGAGCAATATTTTGTGTATGCAATCAATCTAAAGGCACAATGAATGTCACAAAGTTTCATGATTGGCCCTATCACACGGGAAATCGTCCTTATGATTATGTAGTATGAAGGATAAGACTGATAAATATTTTTGGACAATCGCTTCAGTATGTCTGATTCGAAGTGAATCGAATGTAAAATATTTGGATTTTCACATTGAAGCTTTAAAGCCGAATGCATAGGACAAATACTAGGTGTATTTATCAATGGTTGCGATTCACATGGCATAAGTATGTGACATGCCACCTCAATGGGAGTTATGCCATGACACACATATCATATTGTGTGTGTTATAAATACGACCGTTGTGAAAATGATAAAAGTTTTCCCTGTTTGTCATTGTATGATCATATGGACATACGTTTGTCCACTTGAACGTTACTCTTTGACTTAGAGCTATGAATTGAAGTTGAGGTTTGATGATACTACTTTAGTATGACATCCAAGGGCTATGATTTATACAGTCCAGTGGACCATGCTAGGAAAGCAGTGGAGTTGATAAGAATGGTCATTAGTGTCTAAGGAACAGTCTGTCTAGCATCACCATATTTGCCTAGGCAATTACATTATACATGTAATCAAATATTGTATAGTTTAAAGGAATGCGTAGCTATTGGTGATGCAAAGAAGATTTGAGGTATCGTTATTTTGAAAGTGTCATGTTAGTGATGGGTAACTTAATATGACACTACTAGTTACTTCTTGTTCGCACGAATCCTTTCTTGTATGAAGTACGAGAAATCTGTATATGTCAAAACAAATATGTTTTGATGTACGGCTTATGAAGTCGAGCACATATGTTCTGTTGTGCGACTTATGTAGCCGAGTGGGGGCTGTTGGAAAACATATCAAATGTTTGTTGGAAAACATGTTGAAAATGTTTTGCATGTTTTGTGACAAGTTTGTCAAACTTGCACAGTACTCAAATAGTAAAGTACTATTTGAAATTGTTATAAACTTTTTTATAACGTTTATGTACTGAATAAACAAATATTTTCCCCTTTTATAAATATGTTACGTGCTTATTCATTCGACTTAAGAGTTAATGAGAGATATAACAAATATACGAGATTTCTCTTTCTGCCTAACCATCCACAAGGCATAGACTTGTTTAGTGGAAACCAAACAAGACTCTGGTAGACTCATTATCTGGAAAAACGACTCAATCACACTTTCGCAAAAGGTAACATTTAAATTTGTTACATCTAAATTCAATATTAGATTTGTTCTAGTTATTAAATTACAAAGGAAAAATAGTTGATGGCTCCTCTATTTTTAGTCAACATCCTTAAGCTACTTCCTTCTAATCAATATATCTGATGGCTCAATTTGTCTACAAAATTTTGAATTGCCACTCATCCCGTACGTGTAGTTCTTTGAAGGTTTTGTACGAGTGGTAGTGTTGTGTGTATCCTTTGTCATACCATTTGAGGCACTTCACATATAGCTCACTGCACTGTTGAAGGGATTAAATGTCCCAAGGGGTTTGGGAGGCAGCGCTGAAGAAGCCATAAAGATGAGAAAAAACAAGAAGAACAAGAAGAGAGAAAAGTTGGGTTCTTCTTTTGATTGAGCACGAAAGTGTTGGTTTTGGGGAGTGGTTCAGTGTCATTTGTCCTTGTCTCAACCGAGAAGCACATGACTAAACCATTTTATGAATTTAATGCATGGAAATAAGTTTAAAGTAACATTTCACCATAATTGGTTGAGTCTTTTATAGACGTCATACTTAACTTTGTCGGTATTTTAGGTTATTGAAATTTCGACTCATTTATACAATAGATTCAAGAATCAACTGGAGATTGGTCTTCCTCTTTCTGATCTATGGACATTGCACAAGGAGTCTAGACTCTAGTGTACATTCTATGATATTAAGCTCTTGCCTTATGTACATTTAGATGGCAATTGATCGTGTGAATAAGAAGTAGGAACTTACTGTTTAGTGATTCAGTTCTTTAACAAATAGCATCACCTATCATTTGTTGCCTAGATGGCCAATGCAAGAAAACAACTTATGGCTCCTCTATGTTTAGTCAACATCTTTAAGCTACTTCCTTCTCATCAAGATATTTGATGGTTCAGTTTGTTTGCAAATTTTTGCATTACCACACATCTCAAACATGTAGATCTTTGAATGTTGCGAATGTCCTTTGTCATACCATTTAATGAACTTCAAATGTAGCTCACTACACTGTGATTGTGACCCCATGTTTACGGTAAAAGTGAAAGAAGATGCAAGCGTTTGAATAATTGGCAGGATCTTCGATGATCATTCAACCGTAAGACTCTTTTCTTATAGTTACAATTGTTTGCTAAGTATGGTATATTGCAATTTACAATACAAGGAAGGTAAGACTAATTTGACTTGATTCCCTTGATTGACAGATCTTCTTTATTGACGTCAGGTAGAATAGTGATTAATTATCCTGCTGGCTAGCTAATTTAGAAGAATTGTAAGGAAGAATAATAGATTTGCACAAAAACCAAAGAAATATTCTCTAGGTTTCAATTTTTATTTAATAAAAAATTTAATGATAAAAAACCGAGTCCACAAGCCGAACTTTATAGCCAAAGATCGTAAATAGTCAAAACCTGCCAAAAATAGCAAATTCAAAAATCAATCATAACTAAAGTTCAAATCAAATCAAGTAATCTGCCAGAAATTAGGCCCAAATTAGAACTTATTGACATTCCTAGTTGAAGATTAATTTATTACCAAAAATAGCAAAATTAACCAAAAATAATTTTTTGGAAGGAAAATAGCAGAATTTGAGGTTGAGACTCAGGGCATATCGTTCTTTGCACGATGTAGATTACGTGCACGCTGACAAGACGTTTCCAAATTAGGGTCTTATAAGTGATTCTTATCACTGTAGCCAAAGTTATGGCCAAAAGACTGCAACATGCTCAAATTAGGAAACTATCACCACTACTTCATATTTCGCCGCATTATCACACCATAGTACTAGGCAATCGACAAGAAGAATTTTTCAAATCACAAAATCGCACCCAGATCCAATATAATTCTGTTGTGGTCAAGGCCATGGCTCGATATTCAGCCTCTGTGCTAGATCGAGAAACCACCATCTGCTTTTTGGCAGACCAAGAGATAAGGCTTGAACCTAATAATATATTGTAACCTGTAGTTGAACGTCTGTCAAGGGGGTCACCAGCCCAGCCAGAATCACAAAATACTTGTAGCTGCAAGGAGTTTGGAGTGTACCATAATCCGAGATCAGAAGTCCTTTTCAAATACCGCGAAACTCTCTTAGTTGCACCCCATGATACTGAGAAGGACTATGCAGGTGCTGACATAGTTGATTCACAGAGAATGCAATATCAGGGCAAGACAGTATACAATGCTGAAGGGCTCCTACTGTCTGGTGCTATATCATAGCCTCAGAGAGTCCCAGTGGAGAATCATCACCAGTCCAAGAGAAATAGCTTGAAGTAGATGGTGATGGAAGAGGCTTAGCACCAAGCATCTTGGTTTGATCCTAGATACAGGCATACTTGGCGAACCATCCCGGCACGCACCGCACGGTTTGCGGGCTGAAAAATCTAACCTGACACGTGCGCGCGCCAAAAAATGCACATTTTTTAAACGTGCATGCCTGACACGACACGCATAAAAAATATGCTGGCTCATTTTCTTTTTTCTTTTTTCTTTTTTCTTATTATTTAATAAAAATAATAGTATAATTTAAATAAAAAAAATTATAAAAAAAATTCAGGTCTGGGCCAGCCCACACCACGTGCACGGTTTGCAAACTGAATTTTAAACCCGACACACGCAAGTTTTGTAAAACAGGCAGGTATTACACGCACGTTTTCTAAAAAAAATTGACAAGTACACACGCACGTTTTAATGCTGGCGGTTTAGGCATGTTTGCACGTTTTTTCCGTACGTGTCGTGCCTAACCCATTTGCACGCGCACGTTTGCCTGTCTATATTCAATCCAAGATATTTGAGATTTATTTACTTTGTCGAATATGAAATCCAGATGAATCTCTGACAGCTTCAAGGCCCAAGAAATAACCAAGATCACCCAATTCCCTGAGGCGAAAAGTGGTTTGGAGCCCAGTAATTAGAGCAGTAAGCGCCCTTGTAGATGATCCAGAGATCAGAATATCATCAACATAGACTAACAAAAATAGCTAGACTTCTGCTGAGTGATAGATAAATAAAGTTGGGCTGAGCACACGAAGCAAAGATCAATAAGTGCCCGAGACAACCGAGCATACCATGCCATGGATGCTTCTTTAAGGCAATAAAGAGCCTTATGAAGGCAACAAATGTAATCAAGATTATGCTCGGAGACAAAACCCATGGGTTGCTCCGTAAACGACTTCATCAAGATCCCCATTGCGAAAAACATTGTATACATCAAATTTTCGAATCCCCCAATCAAAGTGTACAACAATATCCAGAAATAACCGAAGTGTTGACATTTTTAGCATTTGTACCTGGAATGCTGGGAGCTATATCCAATCAATATACATTTTGAGCTTCAAAACATGAGTTTGTGAGAGTTATACGGGTGAAGTAGAGGATAATAGACACACCCAAATGACCGAAATTTAGTATAGTCGAGTTCGGTTTCAAACAATTTTTCAAAAGGGCTGAAGTGATTGAGAACAAAAGTTTACAACTAGGCTAAAGGTCTTAGTAGAGTCGAGACCACACTCTTGCTCAAACTCATGAGCAACCAACTGAGCCTTATACCAATTAATGGATCCATCAGACTTCTGTTTGGTTTTGTAGACTCAACGATATCGAATAACATGTTGTCCATTTGGACAAGGACAGAGTGTCCAAGTTTGATTTGCTACTAGCGCTTCAAACTCCTCATTCATAGCAATTTGTCATTCTAGGGAATAGGCAGCCTATAAGTAAGTAGTAGGTTCACGAGGCACCAGAACACTGACAATGGCTTGAAGAGGATGACGTGTGGCATAGTAAAGGTTGTAGTCAGGGAACGGTTTAAGTCGATGGGAGCCTGTATGTGATTGGGTGACCATGGTGGTAGATGATGGAGGAAATGGAAGGTCTGGACCAGGTTTCATTGACACTAGTGAGGTCCAAAAATGGGACAAACTCTATGATTGGGTTGAGAGTAGCATGTTGATCAATGGGTAGTTCATGAGATGATGAATCTGGAGCTAATGGTGAATCAACATCCATAGATGGTGGAGAGGGTAGAGAGGGCTCAATCTTGATTATGGGTGAGATGGATACTGGATGTGGGGTAGGTTGTGAAAGATCTAAAGTACCTGTGATATGAGAAATTACAGGATATGAAGGTGTAAATTGACTAGGGATGTGAGGGATGTTACCTGGTCCTGAGACAACCACAAATGAAGAGGCAGTACGTGAGGTATGCACTGCAGCAAGGAAAAGAGTCTCATAAAAAAAATAACATACCTAGACAAGTAGTCCTAGAGGCAGGATCAAAGCATTTGTACCTGGAATGTTGGGAACTATATCCAATCAACATACATTTTGAGCTTCAAAACATGAGTTTGTGAGAGTTATACGGGTGAAATAGAGGATAGTAGACACACCCAAATGACCAAAATTTAGTATAGTCAAGTTTGATTTCAAACAATTTTTCAGAAGGACTGACGTGATTGAGGACAACAGTAGGAAGCCTATTGATAATGGTACAATGCAGTGGAGCAGGCTTCAACCCAGTACATGGTGAAGTGAGAATTAGCTAATAATGCCAGTCACATTTCCACCATGTGTCAGTGCTTCCTTTCTGGTAGACCATTTTGTTAGGGGGTATAAGGTCATGAGATATGGTGAGAGATACCAACTTTGTTGAGAAAAGTTTTAAATTGATTTGAACAAAACTCACCACCTTCATCAGTTTGAAAGGATTTAATTTTACCAGAAAATAATTTTCAAATAAGGCCGAAAATGTGAGAAAATTTAAATACCTCTGATTTTGTTTTAAGTGAATATAACCAAGTGAATCTAATAAAATCATCGTTAAAGATCACATTGTAACGAAAACCTTTATTCGAATAAACTGAAGTTGACCATACATTTTAATGAACAAGTTCTAAAAGACACTTAGTGACTATGTTGGATGACTCAAATGAAAGCTGCTTGCCCTTACCAAGTTAGTTGGGTTCGCATAAAGACTCTAATTGATTACTAGAACACTGTAGGTCATACTAAGTAATAATATGATGGAAAATAATAAAAGTATGTCCCAAACAAGTGTGCCAAATTGAAAAGGTGGGTTGGGTACCAACATTAGCGACCAAAGCATGTTTTATCTCTTGAAATCCATTTCCAAGCTTGATCGGGTACATAACTTACTGGGTCTCTTCAGCAATGTCTGTCTCGTCTTGTTGTCATTTATAAGATAACAAAATTTAGTAAGAATGAAATAACAATGATTATCGACACAAAATTAATAGGTAGATAGTATATTAGCAACTGCATTAGAGCAATGAAGTATACGAGATAGTTTTAAAGGACGGGTTGGTGAGTTGACTGTAAGAGAGACATTGTCCAGAATGTGCAAACCTGTACCATTACCTACAGCTACCGAATCAAACCTAGAATATGGTTGCTACTGCAAAAGAGGAGCCAAATTATTAGCAATATGGTTATTAGCACCGCTGCCAACAAACCACACGCTGTCATCAATATCCAAGTTTGTATGTGCATCCATGGCAACTAGTCTAGACCATGGATGACGTGCCTGATAAGTAAAATTCATGCGTTGATAGCAGTCTAATGCAATATGATAAAGTCAGTCACATATCTGACATTTCAGCGATTCATCTGACTGAATGGGCTCTAAAAAAAAATCTCGGGGTCCAGGAGTTATTCGGTTGGAAAATTTGTCCCACTGGACTGACGACCTCGACCTCGACCTCAACCCCGTCCAATATGTGAATTAAAACCACCACCCAATTGTTTCCCATGTGAACGATTCGGCCTATATGCCAGAAACTGTTGTCCACCACGATTCCTCTATTGAGAGACTTTGCCAACGGAGTTCCCGTAGAACACTGCAGGTTTGACGACGCCAGGGAAAATCTTCATTGAGTAAGAAGCCAGCGCATTCTCAAATTTGTCAAATTCCGTTCCTTTACCATCCTTCATGAGGTTGACATTAGGCACGAAGAGATCAAACTGCGGATGGATCCCTCCAGCGACGTAAGAAATTAGGTCATCGTCTGCGACTGTCGCTCGGAGTTTGGCCACAATTTTATTAGCAGAATCAAGATAGTCAGATCAAGATTTCGTTCCATGGGACAGAGTATGTAGGGGTATTCTAAGATCAAAGATTTTGGCCTTAGACTTTACGCCAAACTTATTGTCGAAAAAAATCCCAAACTGCTGAAGCCTTCTTGATAAGAAATACTTGGTGAAGAATTATGTCGGTAAGTGTTGAATTAATCCAACTAAGGTAATATTGGTCCTTCTTGAACCAACTTATGAATTCAGGATTCTGCTTCTCTGGTTCCGCAATCAGGAACTCAGTAGGTGATTTTTTAGATCCATTAACAATTGCCATCAAGTTATTGCTGCAAAGAATCCGCATGATTTGTGAGGCCCATACCAAGTAATTGGAGCCATCACGCTTGGTGATAATGGTTGGAGGCAAGCTGGATGCTATGAAGTTCACAGAGACAACCATGATTTGAGAATTTGTTGATGGTGAGAATAGGATGAATGTGATTATGTGATGACTACTGTGGTGATATTTCTGGTAGATTCTGAAGAATTGAATGACCAAAAAATAGATACACTCCAAGAAACGTAGAACAACTGAAGATGCAGTGATATCTCAGGTTAATTATGAAGAATTGAACAACCAGAACACTCTAGCTTCCCGGCAGTTGCAGCGGAAGTGTGGTGGGCCCATAATCCACAAGTCCCTGGATCGTAATCTGGCTTTGATACCATAAGAATTTTTAATGGACTCGGCCCAACAGTCAAAGAGCTCGAGTCTGTGGAGGCGTACGCATGTGTGGGCTAACACATAAAGTGAATGTGGATTACTTTCTTAAAATTTTTAGTACTAAGGTATTAGATTGTAGCACCACATTCTTTATATGTAGCTATAACTTATTGTTCCTAATCCGTGTGGGATAAGGTACACCTAACACCCCCTTCAAATCTAACTAAGCAAAGCTGTCGAGACTTGTTGTTTATATTTTTAGGCGTGTACCTCACAATTAACACTATATGCTCACAGGACCATTTCATATGGTCATATTAGTTCTAATACCATGTAAAAGTGAAAAAAGATGCAAGCATTTGAATAATTGGCAGGATCTTCGGAGAAGTGATATAACACACTAATTTTAGCATACTAAAAATACACTAATGTTGTGGGTCCACTGATTTGACCAATCATTTTTTTGTGTTTAACACTTATGGGCCCACTGAATCTCACGTGGCAAGTATTAGTATATTTTTTGTGTGCTAAATTAGTGTGCTAAATCATTTCTCGGATCTTCGATGATCATTCTACCGTAAGACTCTTTTCTTATTTACAATTGTGTGCTAAGTAAGGTATATTACAATTTACAATACAAGGAAGGTAAGACTAATTTGAGTTGATTTCCTTCATTGAAGAATTTTCCTTGTATCCTTGGAGTCTTGATTCTCGTTAACATTTACTACCTGATCCTTTAGCCTTTTACAATTCCCAATGTTGCATGTCTTATAAATGATGTGAATGTTGCAATCCTAGGTATACTAGGGATTGTGTTATGCTTATTGTAGAGAAGTGGCTGCCACAAATGCTTTTTGCACACACTTGTGTGCATGTTTTTTCGATATGTTAATACTTATATTACGAGCACAAATAGTACAATTTTGGTCAGAGGCGGAGGCAGAGGAATCATGGCAGAATTTAAAAAAAAAAAATTACTATAGTAAAAAAAAAATTGTTTGTTTGTTTAATCCCCCAATCTATTGATATTGTATTGGTATTTGAGATAGTACATAAAATCTATTCAGTTAAGTTGCTAAGAAATCGTGTTTTGAAACTATGAGATTTGAGTTTGAATCCCACTCGTTTATCAACAATTCTCTCTAGAAACAAAAGCTAAAAAAATTGAATTTGCTTGGGTTTTGAACTCTGAACAATAAATTCAACTCTTAATGTCATAACCACTACATCACTTGACGTATATAAGATTTTAATAATTCTAAAATAGTTTTAATTAATGTGGAAAATATTTAATATATTTTTTTGCAATTATGTAATATAATTATTTTTAATAGTTTAATATTTTGTTGGATTATTGATCAAGTAACTTTTGAAAGTATTTCTATTGTAAAAAAGTTGGTTATTGGTGTAAAATTCTTATGGTCTTTGTATCAAACGATCGCATTAACTTGTAAATCGGTCGTGTGACTCAAAACTCAACGTTATTTGTCTAACTTTTTGAAACATAAACAAATCTTTAATCTCATGAACTTGTAGATCGACTTTTTATCTTGTTTTCAACTCTTCTAGTTTTTACTTTGAATGTGCATATCAGATCACACCAAATCCAATCCGGCCACCTCTGCTCAAGTCAAACCACTTTGGGGGGGGGCG
>JAOWBN010198557.1:0-14979 GCA_028565015.1 Pinguicula moranensis | reverse complement strand
CTCTGGAGTTTGCTGAACGTCATGGGTTTGACAAAGACGAAGTACTGAAGTCCCAATGGTTATCTTCTGACAGGGGAATGCATCCTATAATCAATATACTGCCCTCCATTAAGGACATGGATTTCGTACTGTCCGAATGTGTAATTACTGTGGGACCCACTGAAGAAGCAATGAGGTCGCTACTTTCTTTTGGGCTCCAATTAACAGACTCCTATAAATTTTATGACTTAGAAGATGATGAGAACGAACAGTTTCAGAATTTTCGTTTAGCAAGACTGAAGTTATTGCTGTTTGGAGACAAGCTGGAGACATTTCTTGGAATAAACATGGGCAGGTGATAATGAAAGGTTGCTTTTTGCCCAGCGTTGGAGTCACAAGAGTTTATTTGTATAAGATTCATCTTTTTGGAGTTGCCAAATTTTCTGTTGGTTGAAGTTAATTTGTTGTTTCTGCCCAGTAATTTGTTTTTCTTGAATCTTTTACTTTGGAAGTCTGTTTCAATGTGTCTAACATGATACTGCATGTTCAGCTTGGTTATGCTCCACAATATCTAGGTCTGTGATCACTTTTTTTGGGGTAATAAAAAAATTGATGGCAACTGGGCATTAGATTTGCTAAAAACATTTACAGTGTTCTTACAAAATAGATCTACTACTTTGGCAGGTCTGTATCTACTTTAGAAGTGCATCTACACCAATGTGCCGGAAGATTTATCATGTCTCATCATGTGTTTTCTTTACTTCTTGCCCAATGCTGTGGCTCTAGATAAATATCCGTGTCCGACTTTGTCCATCTATACCCGTTAAATAGCTCCTTTATTCGTTATCTTTTTTATTCCTCTGGATCTTCCAGTAATGGCTTGGTTCTGAAAGTGTGCATTCCGTACCCTTAGTGCAATTGCTGTGCAACCGAAACATTTATATGGTCATTGTCTCAAATAAAAAAAAATTTACACTCACCCCAGTATAGAATGGTGTTTTCACTGACTTGCAGCTCTATGGCTTAGTTTTGCAGGTTCTCTGCTGAGGAGTATAGCAGATTCCGTGATTTCCCTATTGGTCATGCTGCCTTAGCACTTGCAGGAAGTGGGAAGATTGGGGCTTTGAACCTTCTATTTAAGCGCCATCCTTATTCTTTAATTCCTTCTATGTTACAAGTACTAGACGCTATACCCGAGACAATTGCAGTTCAGTCTTATGGACAACTACTTCCAGCCATTTCTGCGTATTCTATTGTTCTCTTCAGGGATCAAGACTGGGTGGAATGTGAGAAAATGGCAATGCTTCTAAGGAAGTTCTATGTCAAAGATGAGAGCATTGCTCAATTTATGACTGAACACATGATAATGAAACACATGAAATTCCAGTGGCCATCAATTTCTGAGCTTTCATCTTGGTACAAGAAAAGGGCTAGAGATATTGACAGTTTAAGTGGTCAGCTAGACAACTGCATGTCCTTGGTTGATACGGCAATTCAGAAAGGAATATCTGACTTGCAGCAGTATCTTGAAGATATTTTCTTCCTGCACCAGCTTATATACTCTGGTGACAATGAGGATGTAGTGAACTTTTCTATGAGTCTTGTCACATGGGAACAACTGGCAGATTATGAAAAATTCAAGTTAATAATGATGGGTGTGAAGGAGGATGAAGTGATTGCTCAATTACATAAAATGGCTATTCCATTTATGCAAAAAAAGTTGTGTGTTTTGCGTGGAGCTACTGATGATGATGATCATCTTCCCGGAGATAAGGCAACCGAGTCATTCCTTGTGAGATGGCTGAAAGAAAGTGCAACACAGAATAAGCTAGAAATGTGCTTAGTGGTAATTGAAGAAGGATGCAGGGACATGGGTAACCACATATTTTTCAAAGATGCTTTTGAAATGTTTGACTGTGCTCTCGAGTGTATATATTTGTGCACTGATATAGATAGGTGGAGTACCATGGCCACTTTACTGTCTAAACTCTCAGAGATGCAATGTAAGTCTTACTGAAGAAATTATTATTATTGAATATGATTGAGGCATATTTCTCTCTTACAGCCCAGTGGCTGTAATGTAATCTGAGCGCCAATCAAATATCAACATGTTGGTAGCAATGCTGATAAATCATGCATATCTATAGCATTAATTATTTTGTTTTGAGAAATAATTTGTCAGCCTCATTTCTCAGATTCAATGCTAATAAATCTTGCACATCTTTTGCTCTCAAACAAAATAAGCATGACGAACTTAAAAGTTCTGTATCTATTGTGATATCTAATATAGTTCAGGTGATTCTTTGAGATATATGCATCTTTGTCTGCCTTCATAACATATGTATATATCCTTACCGGATATGGTGAGCATTTAATACACAATTTCTTTGATTGCATTGGGGAATTCTGTAGATGTGGTGGCGTACTTAAGAAACTGATGTTGTTAATGCAATTATTATCATGATAAACATGATTAAGGATGTTAGGCTTGTTATTTTCTTTCCTGTTTCTTTTGTGTTTTTGCGCCTATGAGACCTTAAGATCATAATCTTGAATCTTACTGAATATTTTTTTAATGAAAGACATTGATGCTGTGGACATCAAGGAGAGGTTTGTAACTACGGAGGGCCATATTGAAGCTGGAAGATTGTTGGCATATTATCAGGTATATTTTGTTGCCGGCCTCAATTCTTGTTTATGATGTTTCTCATTCCTGACTCTTGTTTAAATGACTGGAGCATGCGTCAGCCACAATATGGTACCATTATCTTCTAAGATTTAACGTCCTATACTTCTGGCTGTTATTTCTAAAATACATAATACATATGTTAGTGCTTATTTGTTGCAGAATACAGGGTTCCACCACTGTGTGATCTCTTTTGAACAGCAATAGTTTTGTTACAGTGAGTTGGTTAACTTCTTCGACTTTATTGAAATGGTTATATTTCATGCTATTGTTTGTTATGCTTCTGGTTACCAGTTATAACAATTGTTCCCTTCCAGAAACAAAATTAATTCTG
The DNA here is from genome assembly GCA_028565015.1 of Pinguicula moranensis. Lineage (NCBI taxonomy): Eukaryota > Viridiplantae > Streptophyta > Magnoliopsida > Lamiales > Lentibulariaceae > Pinguicula > Pinguicula moranensis. The sequence continues at coordinate 11,980 of JAOWBN010198557.1, read as the reverse complement.
TTTGACTTGACTTCTAAATTCTAGATGGATCGATGTGTTAGTGGAAAAGGAAAAGGAAAGCGCCCGGCCTCATCTATCGCTTCTACGCATCATGGCAACACGGAAGAGGAGACTATCTCTCTTGAAGATAGTGAAATACCCACAATGCCCACAAATAGTCAAAGTTCATCAGCTCCAAATAAGAAGAGAAAGATGAAAAAACGCTCTGAAATGTGGTTGCACTTTGAGGAGGCGGGTGAAGACGAAAAGGGTGAGAACGTGGCTTCCTGTAATCATTGCAAGAAACTTGTTCGATGTGATAGTAGGAAGGCAGGAACCAACAGTTTGTGGAGCCATTTTAAAACTTGTCCCAAACTAGAGCATCATGGTCACAGAAAATTGACAAGTACCAACAACAGTTTACTTATGATGGTACAACAACTACGAAGAACCAATTGGGGAATCTTAGAATAAATAAATTTGACACTACAAGGATCAGGCGGTCACTTGCAGAGTTGATCATTATGGATGAGCAACCATTCTCAATTGTGCAGAAGGCGGATTTATCAATTATTCAAAGACGCTCGAACCCAAATTCAAGATGATTTCTCAAAGGACAACAGGTAGAGATTGCATGGGAGTGTACCTGAATTCAAAATTCTGAATTCTAATACGAAATGGAACGAAAATCAAATATCACTTACGAGCAAAATTTGGATCGGATCGGAAATGGCCAATTCCAAATGCCCAGGCCTATGAATGATGGTCGTCAAGCTGTATAATTCCTGCTCCAGTTTCTCGACCATCTCCAACTAATATACCCCGGAAGAAACTGGTCCTCTCGAAACTCCAGACCCGCAAATCCTTCTCCATTGTTGCCGCCTAATCAACACTCTTACCATCAACCCATAGCCCAGCATCACACTAATATGAATCTTTCCCGAACTTGTGGCAAACACCCAATTCGGTGACTCAAAAGACTCGATCAAAACGGACGAATTTGTTGTGCTTGACGCCTAAAGACAACTTGTGTCAACCAACGAGAAGTCACGAAAAATATAACTGAGAACACCACCAAATAATCCCTGAAAATAACTTGTACCAACCAAGAATTAAGGATAAGTTCTATGAAGACTTGACGCCAATTGAGTCGAAAGAAAAAATAAGTAAGAATCTTTTAAAACCAGAAGATAATACAACTCTTATAAAAACTCAATGCAAAAATAGAATGTCTTACAATGTTATGGTCAACCCTTTTATGTAGGACACGGCGAAATCTGCTAGGAAACTAAGTCCAAAACGTGTCCTACACAGTAGGAAATAACCTAGTATAGATAAGTGCAAAAATAGGAATTAACCCAATCTAATTTGTCTTGGATAAGGAAAAAGATCTTACGATAATGTTTGAGAAAGAAACTTCCTTATCCATGAAATATTTTCATTAATCTTGAATTCCTTCATTATTGGAACCTCATTTTCACGAAAATCTTCATGGACCTGGGCTTCTTGTTGGGCCAATGGCATGAATCATGGTAATTGGTCCGGTTTCTTCAATTGGGTCGTGGGGCCTACTTAGGGTAGATAGGTCGTGGGGTCCATCTTTGTTTCCTCGAGCACATGCGTCTTAGATCATCAAGTTTAAGGCCTCCTTGAATTTCTTGGCTCTTAGACATATGATTGGGCCATTGAGTAGTCTTAATGGGTCACGCCTTCCAGCCTCCTTCACACAATCTTTGGGATCTTCAATGGCATTCACTAGGACGTCCCCTTGACTTGGTGGGTTGTGTGCAACTAGGGTTGCATCGCACATACAGCCAAACTAAAATCTTGTTTCCCAACAACCCCACGGCTTCTCCCATTTGCAAACCAAATCTTACGGTGATAAAAACATAAACTGTCGTGAGGAAATGAGGCTGAAGAACTCAAGACCAGAAAGAAAGCATCGAAACCAGTACTGCTATTCGGAAAGCAATGTTTTTTCCAAATGGAGACGTTGGAGTGTAAAAAAATTATAATTCGACATCAGGAATCCTGAATTTGTTGGTAGAAAACGAGATTTCAGCAAATGGGTTAGGGAGAGAGAAATACCGGAGGAATTGGGATTCTTGCTCGTCAAAATAGTTTGAAACGTGAGTGCCATCGAGTTATCACTGAACTCACAAAAATCAGAAGCTCTCCCGATCAACGACGTTTGCCATCAATGCACTGATGCTATAGCCGTCTGAATAATAATAATACTTAACTATCCATTAGGTTTGCACGAAAGGTGAAACTTTGTTTTATTGGTTACTTCAAACTTTTATTTCTTAACCAAACAAGAAAAGTTCCAATTTACATCCCATCATGGCCCAAAAATAAGATTTCCACAATTAAAGGCAGTGTTTGCAAATGCTTCTGCAAACTGCTTTTGGTGGCTCCACCACACTTTTTATTTTTTGGGTGTTTGCCAAATCTGCTTTCACTTTCACTTTAGAAGTTGTAAAGCTAATTTAGCCTATAATCCAAAAGCATGGGAGGAGATGCTTCGATGGTGGAAAAGCAAGTGGTGGCATTTTTTAAAATAAGTGAAATACATGTTTAAGACATTTTGTCCTAATAACATTCTCATAGTCCACCTCTTTGAATTCGATGGTGGAAAAGCAAGCGGTGGAATTTTTGAAAATAATCCTCTTGATTGTTTGGGCTCCCTCCACTATTTTCATCCATACATCCATAATCAAACTCGCCTACTTCTTTGAATTTGTCCCGAAAACACGTCTGCATAGCTGGATCCAAACAAACCAGGCGATTTCTTCCCAAATTTCTAGCCATAGAACCTCGATGGCATCATAAGATAGTCGCAGTCTTTGTCCCCACTCAAACTTACTACAAAATTCAAATCCACATACTCATTCTTAATCTCTTGTAAACAAAACATCTGGTTTATTTCGCGTAACTAACTCCTTCGACCCCTCCGCCTTCTCCTCAACCTCAGCCTCTCACATGATTCGAGGTACCCCTAATCTCCAACTGCAAAACCTATTGCTCGACACAGAAAGAATTCTATTTCACTTTGCCAACTGAACTGAAGTATGAACAAATATATTTCTCTCAAAGGTAAACTACAATCCAGGGGTGGGAATACGAAGGTTTAGCATCCGCCCGAACGTGTTTCGTTTCCACTTTCGTAAATTTGTGGGAAAAAAAATTTGGGATCGACATTTCGCTCCCTGAATATTTTGCAGAATGTGGATTCGGCTTCCACAAGGAAGCAGAAGCGACAGCGAAAGTTTCGCCATTTTTTCAAAAATATATTAGTTGTTAATAAATTCTTATTGTTTTTTTATTCTTTACTTTTTCTAATGAAATGAAAATCAAATCAAATCCATAGGGCAGTTGGTCTTTTCTTTGTATTAACATGAAAGTGCAAAAAAGAAAAAACAGCGAAAAAAAATGGCACAACTCTTGAAACTGTCAGGATCAACTATCAAGGTCGAATAATAGTAGAACTAGAAGCATGAAGACAACTCCTGAAACTATGTGGATTTTTGAAGCGACTCTGCATACATTATAACAGTAAATCAAGTTAGAACATGAACGAAATAAATAGAACTTTGAATAATTACATGTCTCACAATCACACACATTAACTTCATCATCCGTATCATCACCTTCGTCTCCTTCTATAACCGCACCCACTTTATCTATGCATTTGATTTTTTGGATATCCAATTTTGTGTCAATACCAGTAGCTCAACTGTGATGGGGGTCATAGAAGTACATGTTGAATCCAAGACTAGACCTCCAATGCTAAAGATGGCTTCGGATGGAATAGTGGAGATCGGGATTGCAAGTACATCTCTTGCCATTTGGCTAGAACTTGATACATAAATTCCTTCTTCTTCCACCAAGCTAGAATATCTAGCTCGGTCTACTACGGTAAACATATGGTCCCCAGATAGGTATCAAGCTCTGACTTATTGAATGCATTACTCATATCATCCCTTAAATTCTCAAACTCAAAGAACAACTGACTCGTCCCTGCCCCATATGGATTAGAAGAGGAAGATTTACTGTAGATCTTCTCATATTTTTCGAAGACTCCTCTCACACACCATATAACCTTGTTATAAGCAATAGTTTTGTCTTCTTTGCACATAGTTTTAATAAACCAATAACTAAACCACTTCATCTTCGTCCGGGGATATAAGGTTGTAGCAATCATCAAGAAGTGATTCGTCCTCTTTATCCTTGGGTTGGGTTTTTCTTTTTCACTATCGGTGATCAAATCAATCTGATTGAGCTCCCCCCAATACTTGTGATACTTTTGTGGCATGGACATGGCCATGAGGCTCAAGACATCATCTTCATCTTGTGCATAAATCTAGAGTTGTTGTTGTACCTTCGCCACTTCCTAAATAAAGAAAATTAAAGTTAAATTTAGGAAAAAAATAAAAGTTTAAACTTTAGATTATTACCTGAAAGAATAGATGTGCAGTCACGATTTTTAATACGGAGAATATGAGGGTAACATCCTTGAACATCTTCAAGAACGTATTGAAGTATGTTACCCGAGCCCAATCATATGCAGTAGGAACAAGGTCATTCTCTTTTGGGTTGCCATATATATCCATAGGAGTAATATAATTTAACAACTTCCTATCCCCATCGATAATGTCCTCAAGAACTTTTGTATAATCCAACACGAACTGACAACCCTTCTTCCTTATGTCATGTCGGACAACGTACATCTTGAAAGAATCAAGAACTTTGGTGAGGACTTGACATATGTCACCATGGCTCTCATCTCTCACAATTAAGTTTAGAATGTGTGCACTGCATCTGACATGCACACATTCACAAAAATGTTTAGTCACCTGTATATTCTTGTGTTGATGGATAATGTGCCCATCAAAGGTGGAAAAATGTTCTATCTGGCATGCACAAAATTGCACCACTGCTGTGTCATTTGGTGTTGTATTGTCAACAGTCACTGTCAATACCTTCTCCACCCCCAACGCCCTAAACAATCCTTCATGCTCTTCGAGATTCTCATTCAAGTGTTGTCATCAAGCTTGAAAAAGCCTATTTCTACAGCAAAATCTGCAGTAATACACATATATGTAATGTTTTGACACGATGTCCAAGTGTTGGTCGTCAGGCATAGACAGGGGCTGAGCTCCAACACCGTTTCCTTTAATTTTGACCTTTCCTCCACATACATGACCATGGCATCACATCTTGTCATTATTCTAGAAATATGGGCAAAGTAAGGCTCAAATTGGCTAAGCATCCTACGAAAATCTTCCTTATCAACCACTCGAAATGGAAATGCATCTAGAATGATACACTCTGCAACGGCCTTTCTGAGCAACTTTTCATCATACCTATCACTTATCATAGCCCCTTTAGTCTCTGCAGTTGATAAAGCTGCGTTAAAGATCATTTTCAGTTTTAAAGGGTCCTTCTTCACGTCCTCGTTCTTTCTATATTTGCAACCGGTATAATGAGATTTCATAGCTCCAGTTCCTGTATGAATACGATATGTAAAAATAGCCCTGGTATATCTCGCCTCTCGATTTGCTGGATCCAATGGTGCCAGAATAGTGAAGTGATCCATCAGCCATGATATTCTAGCACTTTTTTTTTCAGATTAGGAGGCAGTATAGGTGTGAGGTTCTCATATGTACCATCAAAGTCATGAGAATCGGTCAACATATCCAGATTATCATATTCCGTTTCAATGTGACAATCCTTAAACTATGAACAATGTATCATTGAGGAAAGATAGAGTTGGGTCTTTGGTTTCTTTGTCTTAAACTCTAATGAACAAAAGCTTGCACTCTGTTTTCATATTTTATGTATCAAGATAGACAATTCTTTTAGCTTTGTGCTAATAGTGGACTAGAGTAAAATGACTCTATTAAATTCCAGTGCTTCTGTTTAGTGAAGTTGCTGGAACTCAAAATATCAAATGGCGTAATTCATATTGGGTCACAACGGAAATGGTCTCTTTGTATAATTACAAGGGTAAAGCCGCGTACATCTGATCCCCCAGACCCCAACTTAGTTGGGAATATACTCTGTACGTTGTGGATTGTGGAACCACCCCATCCCACATAAGGCATACTTATGGATGAAATTGATGTATATTCTTGGCCTTTAAACTTTTTCCTGTAGCTCTATTTTTACTGTAAAATCCTAGAAGGTTTTACTTTTGAAGGTGAATATTTTTCCCTTATGTGATTCACTTCACTCTTACAGAGCTCTTTTTTACCAGAAGGCATTCTGCGAAGACTAGTTGGTCTAGTTAATAAAGGATCCTATTTTAATTGCAGGTTTCCTCCAAATTTACTAATGAAGCTTAGTACAAACTGCCATGTGATGCAAAACCACCGTGTAAAAAACATCAGCATACAGCAAGTAAATAACAACAAGCGGATTTGAAATAACAAAGTAGAAAAACCTCTCAAACAGCAAGTAAAAAACTCACATCTAGAAAAAAAAACATCAGCATACAGCAAGTAAATAACAACAAGCGGATTTCAAACAACAAAGTAAAAAAACATCTCAAAAAGCAAGTAAAAAACTAATATCTAGTAAAAAAAACATCAACATACAACAAGTAAAAAATAATCGTCGAAATTTACAATAGTCAAACAAGCATAAAACATCTAGAAAATGAAAGCACTGCCCCCTGGACTCTAGAAAAAAACTCACAAACAACAAAGTAACTCATATCCCACAATCACATATCTCTTAAAATCCCTAAATTGAAACAAAGAAACAAAGAAACAAAAACCCTAAATTGATTAAGAGAAAGAGAGGATTTAGAGGGACTGAGGAAATTATTACCTTATCAAGAAGTTGTGTCATGGTGGCCGGCTACAAGGATTCAGAGAGAAGAAAACAAGAGAAGTCGTGTCGCGGTGGCGGAGAGTATATGAGAAAAGAGAATGAGAAAGCGCGATGAGTATTCAGACAAGTTGTTTTCTTTTCTCATTAAAATTTTATTTTTTAATATATTTTTTTGTGTAGTGGAATGCGGAAATCACGAAAAATTACAGCTGATTCTGTCCTCCGCTCCGCAAAATTGCAGAAAATAAACAAACATTCCGCACTCTGCTTTCCTTTTGCGCAGAAGCGGTGTTTGCAAATGCGGAAGTTTGCGACAATAGAGCAAAATGCGAAAACTCCGCATCCGCTGCCCAACCCTACTACAATCCATTTTTTTGACCTATCAAGCATGTCGCCATCGCATCCTTTTGGAGATGGGCCTCACTTATTGGACTTATCTCACCTAGGCCTATATTTTGAACCTTGTGCTTTTTTATTCGTCTATGTTTATTTGTTCAAGAAAATGCCATATATCAAATGGATCAGAATTTGTATATGGTTCCGGGCCCACCGACCCCTTGGCATAATTTTCGTTAAGATTGTCTAAAGGTCTTGGCGATAGCGAGTGGCAGTTGCCCGTTACCATGACAATTATGGTAACACGTAAGGTGGTGGCCTTCGCTACCGCCATCGTTATTTTTCATCCACAAAACCGCAACGGTCTGCCACCACGACCACCATTATTTAAAGAAAAAAATATTTTAAAAAATCAATAATCAATTACCTGCATAAACATGACATGGAATAACGCAATAAATGAAAAGTTCATCGAATTCGAACACAATTAAACCAAAGATTACGCAATAGCGCATTACTTACTAATTCATAAACAAAGTACAAATCAAATGTTTTTGTTTCGAAGTTTGTATTGGACTATTCTATGTAAACCTAGAAGCCGGACCATGATTTGTTTAGGAGTTTCAGTCTGCATACCACATAAAACAAAATTAGATACAAATTAGAACGTTCAAGAAAGAAAAGTAGAGACTAAAGTTATAGAACAAATAATTTAAACTTAGAATTATTACATATATTCAGAATGTACGTTTCTGAATTCTCTGTAACATCCATAGTCTCTATCTCTTCAGAAGTAGTCATCAAACGATTTGGTGCACAAATGAGGGTCTGCTGGGGGCTAAAGAACCCTGGTTAGCATCCAAGACCCATCCCTCGATGCTAAATACAGCTTCCGATGGCACAGTGAAAATTGAAATGGCTAGCACATCTCATGCCATTTGTGCTAGCACTGGATACGTGGGGTAATTGGCTTTCCTCCATATTAGAATAGCGAAGTTCTGTGGTCGGCACTTACTTTTCACCCATAAATATCTCCAACTCTAATTTGGGGTTCACACTTTTCGTCTCCTCCCTGTAAGAGTCAAAACTCTCCAACATGTCTTCCTCAACTAGCTCACTCATCCCCATATCAACTTGTCGGGAAGAGGATGCACCGTATAGTTTATTGTAGTCTTTAATGGCCCTTTGCATATAACTATTAGCAATTGCCTTTGCCCTTGCCGCATCATTCGTTATCTGGTCTATGGTTAGTGAAAACCAATTAGAGAACCACTTGGACTTAGGTCGAGGATCCAGGATAGTATAAATGATCATGAATTTGTTTAGTGTAAATTTTTTCGTCGGATCGGGATCCACTCGAGTGAGCTCCGCCCAATACTTGTCATACTTGGCCATATTACTCAGATAGGCATCATCATTCCTAGCATGCTTACTGAGCTGCCTCTCGACCTTGGCCACCTCCTTCATAAAACAAAACAAGTTAGACTATTACAAATAAGAAAATCAAAATAATACATCAAAAAAATTGAAAATTAAAATCATTACTTGGAAGAAAACATGTGCAGTAACAGTGTTTGATGTAAAGAACTTGAGGGTAACATCAAAGATGATCTTCAAGAAAGTCATGAAGTGTTTGATCTGAGTCCGATCATCCCACGTAAGGACCAAGTTCTTCTTATTCTTTACATCATCAAGAACCAAGTAATCTGTCAGATTACGATCCTTCTCAAGCATATCTTCAAGATAAACATGATATAAGTGGAATTCCACCTCGTGCAGACGTCAAGCTGCAACAACCCCTTCCCTTCCATCAGTTGGTTGGCCACATACTTTTGAAGGAGTCTAGTCTCTTAGGTAATGACTTCAAATACTTACGAAGGGCTCTCATCTTTTCCACAAAAGGACCCAACTCTTCTAACCCATCTTTCACAATCAAATTCAATATGTGAGAAATACATCTTGCATGTAAGTTTTGGCGGTCCATAATGATGGCACCAGTCGTATCTCCAAAGCGATCTATTTGGCCTTTCCTAAATTCTGCCCAGGCTGTGTCATTGTTCGTAGCATTATCCACGGTGATCGTCATGACCTTTTCTAGTCCCCCAGTCACCCATACAATCACCGTTTCAAGATGGAAGTCTCTTTGAGGTCACTGGTCTTTTGGAACCCTATAATCTTCTTGTACAACACCCAACTCTGATTAATGAAATGGGCAGCTAGACACATGTACGTAATGTTATGTATTAAAGTCCATGTGTCTGTTTTGAAGTAAATTCGAGGCCTCAGCTTCTGCTTTTCATCGAGATAGACAACCATGTAGTTTTTCATGGTCGTCTAGCTAGAGATGCTTAGAAAATGGGCTTTTGTTTGTGGAGCAGCCGATGGAACCCTAGCTTCTATCCTGAGAGGTAATTCATCAAGAATCAAATGCTCAACGATGGTGAGTCGGATTTCATTCTCATTATAATAGTCGACCTTAAGCTCTCCTATACCTAAGGCATTTGATGAGGATGCACCATGTGTTAGCGTCTGCTGTCTTGGGTCTAGTTTCCCTTGCCTGCTACAGAAGTTATGGTACTCCTTGTGGTAAGATATCATGTTTGGCATGCCATACTTCTGATGGTGGATCCCAACATTCTTCTTGCAATAGTTACACTAGGCCCTAGGATAATTGGGATCACCACCATCAATCCTTGTGGCATGCTCTCAAATCGACAAAAGCTTACTAAGCGTTTTTCGTCCAATAGCTCACCATTCAAAAATTCATTGAAAACATTCAATTATTGAACAATCTAATTAAACTGCACAGATAAGCACAACAAAACACGAATCGTAAAAGACTTAATTACCAGGCTAAAAATCTCATCATAATCAGTACCATGCATCTGCTCAAACCGTCAAGTAACCAACCTAGCTTTTTACCTCTCAATAGTGTCATCAGAATGGAGTTTAACCTTGTAGACACACTTGTTTCGAATGGCGTTACGATTTGCAAGCATGGGGCACAAATACCAAGTCGAGTTAGCAATAAGTGCATCATATTCTTCTTTTATTACGGCATTCCATTGAGGAGGCGAATTAGACTGTAGGAAATGAGTGTGCTCATTCGGAACCTGAACACTGTAAAACACTTGCAAAGGATGTTTAGTAGCAAAGTACATGTAATAATCAGAAAATTAGCATGGTTTTTGTGAGCCTGATTGAAAACGAGTGACAGGACAAGTATTATTATTATTGATTACCTCAACGGAGTGATCGGGATTAGGAATTGATGTTGGTGAGCATTCTAGAATGATTTTTGGGCTGATAGAGAGTGGACCTACATCAGATACTGGATCGGTTCATACAAATCTTTATACGTATGCACAAGCTTTGATCTAGAAGTTTATTTCTTGCACAAAGAACAATAAAAAATATGGCGTGTAACCCAATAAAAAGCCACACGAAAAAGTAGATGAAAGAGATACAAGATGGAGAATGTGTTATACCTTAGAAACCCAATATGCTTCTTCAACCTCTAACTTAATAGTTATGAAAGAAACAAAGGAACGCAGGGATTCAATTGAACACCTAACTGAAAGTTCCATCTAAAGATCAACACGAGATCAAGAGCACACTTTTACAATGACCAACTAAGGTGCAATGCAACCAATTCTCAAAAGAACATGAATTAAATAATAAAGAGATTCCTCTTTGGTTTGTAATAATAAAAAAATAACATGTATCTTACAATGGCAACATGCATGGCCTTTTATTGGCAAAGGAACCTAATTTAAACTGACCTAAAACACTAAGAATCTTAATTTGAACAAAACTAAAGCACTGAGAGTCCTACTAATTAATAAATTGATTTTCGAAAATAAAAGAGAAAGGAAAGTGCAATTCAACTTGGACTAAGATTCCACTTGGACTAGCACTCCTCTTGGACTAGGACTCATTTGGATGGAAGATTCCAACTTGGGTATGACTTCTTTGGATGAAAGATTCCAACTTGGGCATGACTCCTTTAAATGTATGAGTCCAACTTGGGTAGGACTCCTTTGGATGGAAGAGTCCAACTTGTGTAGGACTCCTTTGGATGGAAGAGTCCAACTTGGGTAAGACTCCTTTGGATGGAAGAACACAACTTGGTCTTGGACGAGTCATCAACCCCTTTCATATTCTTCTCTTCGATCAGATTGAAACCGTTGAATTTTCAGAGAAAATTAATTTTCAATCAAAGTTTTGAATGACAAATGATTGATAGACATTTGATTTATTGTGTAACAGATAAACCCAGGTGTACCGAGAGAAATCATCAATAAATACTACATAGTATTTCCATCTTGAATTGGAAGAAACTGACGTAGACCAAACAACTGAATTTATAAATTGAAGTGGACGACTTGATACTCACTTGGACGACCCAAAGGAAAGTTGTTTATTCTTTCCCAATTGACAAGACTCACAAAAGTTCAAATTATGAGACCCTGAAAGCGGTAAAGAACAATGACTAATAACTTGACTAACAATAGACTTAGCAGCATGAGCTAAATGGTTGGGCTAAAGAAATCAACGGACAATCTTGGTCCTATTGAAAATGCTAGTGAAAGTCAAGATATAAATAGAAAAGGCAGGGTTAAAAACTTTCATAGTTGGGGGGGTCGTGACAATTCTAGTTACAGTAATGTCGAACATCTCTTTGGTGTCAAAGATATTCATAACTTTCTTTCTGATGATACTTTTTTAGTAAGGGATAGTAATGGAAACAGTTATTCTATTTATTTGGATCTTCAAAATCATAGTTTTGAGTTGACAACGATCATTCTTTGCTAGGTTGAAAAGGAGC
>JAOWBN010198546.1:0-14980 GCA_028565015.1 Pinguicula moranensis | reverse complement strand
ACAAATCAGACACCAAAATTCAACCATAAAAAAAAAACAAAATTCGACCAATAATTGCCTGTATATATTATATTCTACTCACCGCCCAGTAAGGAAAGGGTTGGATTCGTCGGGTCGACGAGCCACTGGACGCCATAGCAGATGAATCCTTCAATCGAGCCAATCAGAAGTATGACGGGAGTGGGAAGGCGGTCCGAAGCGAGACCGGCGAGAAGTCTGAAAGCTTTTCCAATGTCTTTAGTTACGGAAAGGTTGTTGAGCTGTAACTGGGTGACACTGAGACCCATCAGGGATTTGAGGGCGCCAGAATAGTTTGATGGTTGGCCATGTGCCAATCACTATATCACTTCTCCATTTTAATGGGTTTATTGCTGATGTTTGATGGTTGGAGAGAGATAATATTTTAATGAATCTATTGGCATTTCTTGCCCACTTTCTTGCGCTAGGACCGGATCGATGTCACTCTTTCCATCAACAATTATGAAAATGAATTGATCCAGTACGAGCCATTGAATGGTGGATCCTAAATCAGAAATGATAAAAGCGCACAAATTTTGCCGAAGAAAATTATATGATTAGTAAATCCCACGTGTTTGACATCAATCTCTACATATTTAATATCAATTCTAACTATAAACACGTGGGACCCATCATTCTTTTGATATTCGTGGACAAAATTTCGTGCGTTATATCAATTCTTCTCCTAAATATCTGATCGATCCAACTGTTGCCCTATTTAATCGCAAGGGCCATAATCCTCTATCTGGCGGCCATGGCAACTCGTCGACTAGTGGAGGCAATTATTGGTCCAATGAGTAGTCAAATGAAAATTCTGGCTGTGGTCATCACTATAATTCTGGAAGATCTGTTTCGGTTAATATTACTGAAATTTATAAGTTATATAAACCGTAAGTTTTACAAATTATGTAAGTTCTTAAGTTTTGTAAGTTAATCAAATTTTTAAGATATAAGTTTTTAACTGTTATAAATTTTATAAGTTTATAACTTTATAAGATGTGTTTTATAAATTAGTTAAGTTATTAAGTTTTAAGTTTTATAAGTTAATAAAATTTATAAGATATAAGTTTTTAACTTTTATAAATTTTATAAGTTTATAACTTATATGTGTTTTATAAATTAGTTAAGTTATTAAGTTTTACAAGTTAATAAAGTTTATAAATTATATAAGTTTGTAACTTTATAATTTATATAACTTTTATAAGTTTATAAGTTATATAAGTTTATAACTTTTATAATTTATATATGTTTTATAAGTTTATAAGTTATATATGTTTTATAAGTTTATAAGTTTATAACTTTATAAGTTTATAAATTGTATAAGTTTTTAATTTTTATAAGTTAATAAAGTTTATAAGTTTTTAACTTTTATAAGTTTATAACTTTATAATAATAAGTTAAAGTTTAAGTTAAACTAAACACACAAAAAAAACTTAAACAAATAATAATAATGCCGACCGTCGGAGACCGTAAACTGGCAATCGAAAATTAGAGTAATAACAAAAATTTAAAAAAAAACTAAATTTTTTTGGTTACAACCGTATTATCAACCGTGCCAGAACCATGAGACCATAAATCGAAAACAAAAATCAGAGGAAACCATAAACCAAACCGGCAACCAGGAAAATTGACATCCGGTGGTTTAGGTTTCAATTTTTATTTTTCAAAACCGTCAACCAGAAAAAATCGGAGTTCGACGACCGATAACCAAACCTTCCATCTCTAGCCACAGGCAATGCAAGAAGAATATGATGTCCTCCAAGCAAACTCGGCTTGGTCTCTTTGTCCTCAACCATTATCTCATAATGTTACTCGCAACAAGTGAGTATACAAGATGAAACAGAGATATAATGGTTTTATTGAACGATATAAAGCTAGATTGGTTGTGCATAGGTTTGAGCAAACACATTGAGTGATTTTAATGAAACTTTTTGCCGTGTTATAAAAATTTCCTTCTATTCTAGTACTTCTATGTTTGTCCAGTTCGACAGCTGGACTTTTTTAGTGCATTCCTAATGGAGTACTGGATAAAGAGGTCTATATGGAGCAACCTCAGGGATTCATCTCTGAAAAATACTCTGATCATGTTTGTAGGCTTCATAAGGCTCTCTATGGACTCAAACAAGCATCTCGAGCATGGTACCATTGACTCTCATCATGTTTCATTGAGTATGGTTTCAGATGTTCTCATGTTGACCCTTCACTGTTCATATATCATTCATGTGAGATACATATATTTATTGTCATATACACGTTGATGATATACTTATCACCGGGACACATCGAACATTGATTGGCTCGTTGATTACTTATTTGAACATTTTCAAACTCAGAGATATTGGTGAGCTTGGTTTCTTCTTAGGGATTTAAGCATCCAAAGACACATGTGGCCTCCATTTGCACCAGACCAAATACATTATAGAACTACTCGAACGGACGCGTATGTTGGGTGCAAAACCCATCTCATCCCCTTCATATAATGACTCTCGTGCCAAAGGCATAGTTGGTGACCCTCTCAGTCCGAAAGAGGCGATTCTCTATAGGCAAACAGTTGGTGCTCAACAGGCGATTCTTTATAGGCAAATAGTTGGTGCTCAACAGTATTGTACTTTGACTCGGCTTAACATAAATTTTCCAATAAATCAATTTCGTCAAAGTATGGATCAGCCTCATTCATCTCACTGGAGAGTTGCAAAAAGGGTTCTAAGATATCTTAAGGGCAACGTTGATCATGGTCTATGGTACACAAGGGGAGAATTGAATGTGGAAGCCTATATTATATCCTAGTAAGCTAAGAAGCAGTCTGTTTTGGTCAGATCAAGCACAAAAGTTGAATATAGATCCGTGACTCATACCGCTGCATAACTTTACTGGCTGAGAATGTTGCTTAAAGAGTTAAAAATTCCTATCCTTCGACCACCTATCATCTGGTGTGATCATTTGGGAGCCATGACATTTGCATCTAATCCAGTTTTTTATGCCTTGACCAAATATAGAGAGATTGACTATCACGAGAGAAAGTGATCAAGTAGGACATCCAACTTCAATATCTGAACATTCCTTCGCAGATAGGTGACAATGTTACGAAATGACTCGGTTCGGCTTAGTTTATCCTTCTTAGGGTCAAGCTGACTGGACTGATCAGCCTCTTCCATAATAAACCTAAAGACTCCTCTACCGATCCATCACCAACGAGAAATGATATACCGCACCGTTTTTTTGGCACAACTTTCACATAATAATTGACATGTCAGCTGGTTGAACTAATAGGGTGCTGTGTTTAACACTTGGGGGGTCCACTGGATCTAACGTGACATTAAAATTATGCGAAAATTGTGCCAAAAAGTTGTGCACTATATCATTTCACATCACCAACCTAGAGTCCCATATATATTGTTATTGTATTAGTATTTAATAATTATCCAACGTGTGAGATAAGCACGTATGAGTTGTTATTCTCAACTCAACCTTATCATGTAAATTGTATCTATATAATTGAGAGTAGTTGATCATGCATTCAAGATCCAACCCTTTTTCATAAATTCTTCCGCGTTATTTCATCAAGTACTATTATCGGCAAAAATGATAATAGAATACAAAAAAGATAGATTTAAGCTGAAAAAAAAAAGACAAAATATGTAAAATTTAATGGAAAAAAATATGTAAACTTGCCCTCTTAATTTGCAATTGGAAAAACTTGCTTTTTTAGTCATATCTGATTAAAAAGTAACATTTTTAGTTCAATAATGTTTTATCCAGCTTAGCGCAATAATGTTTAGCACTCATTTTGTTTGTTGCCTTATATGCCATTTTTAACCTGTTTGACCTATAATAGCAGGTTATATTATTTTAAAGTAATATAATTATTTTAAAATAATGTATGCTTTTTGTTTACTTCCTATTGCATTTTATAACCATGATACCGGTACATGTGGAGCAATATGGGGTTTGGGGTAAGCAATATTCTCAATGATAAAAGTAAATAAGACAATCTTTTAACTATTGTACTGAATTTTTTTTAATAAACTACAGAGTGAAATAATAAAGTTTTTTTTTTATAAGCTAAGTTCTATTAATAATCATAGTAATAAGAGTATTTACAGAATGTTTAGCATAACGAATTACATATGGAAAAGTGCAAAGCGAATTACAAGTTCAGAAACCTAGACTAGGCTTGTCTCAAGTTATGGCACTGAAAATGGACTATGTAGCTTCGATCGTACTTACTGCACATCCTACCCTTCCTTCACACCCTCTAGTATAGCTAATGGTGAGCAGGTACGTGGCTCACCTAACATCAAGAATGAACAAGCATCTCCGCATTCAGTTCATAGCCACTTTCCTCTCTTCACCAACCCAGGTTATAATTCTCGTTTGATGTGCTATTCCTGTAATAAATAGAAGGCATAACCAATCAGGTAAGGATATATATAAATATTTTCGTTACCAACATCCACCTCCTTCACCATTCAAATCGCAGAATGTCTTGTAGTTTTGCTAATCGTGTGGTGGTAGCTCTTTACACTTGGATCATTCCACCGCATTCCTATTTATTCACATCCTACTCATGTTTTATTGCTGTTTACCACATTTGGAGAGCTGGTGGATCCCCTAGAGTCTGCTGGACACTGGAACTGCCTTGCCCATATGGATACCTGAATCATACTGGATATCCATTCCTGGATACCCTTCCCAGTTAACTTGGCCGACTTCACGACTTCAGACACTTACTTGGCTGTTTGCTTCTCATTTCAAACATCTCCGTTGTTTGTCTACAACGGGTCATTGTGATTAGTAGGGTGGCCCCCTCACTAAAGTAGAGTGCATCAGTTTCTTATGTGCCTTCACCAAATTCTGTATTCCATCATACATCCTTGGAGTCATGGCTTATGTAGCTGCCATCTAAGTGTTTTGAAAATAAAATAAAAGTATGGCTGGTGAGGGCGTTCCCCGAAAGCATGAGGCTACATGGGGAGGGGGTAGGATAGAGAGTTTGGTTGTCCTCTTGGATCTCCAGCTTCTCACATCCACCACCTTTGGCAACCTAACCTGTACCATTTTGAAATTTGTGAAGAGATTTGAGTAACAATCAAATGAGGGTGTTGATACTCCCTATGGTACTACTTGGTGGTCCGATGTATAGTGTGTTTGCCCGAGCATCTCCATGTCCCCTTGGTCCTATCCTGTACCGGGGTGAAGCCACAAAATAGTGAAATGCAAAATGCATGTTGTGATTTAAATCATGTAAGAGTCAAGGAGCATTCTGCCTAGTATCAAAGGATTCCTTTTGGGTGGAGTCCGTTGTTGGTCTTTAGTGCTACTACTCCTATACTTGTGCTCGACCTCCACTTTTGCGTTTAAGTACCTGCATCTCATCTTTTAACTGGGCCTACTTACAGAAATAGACAATTCATCCCATAGTTAGCATAGACATGATCCTCACTAATCACTGAACCATAGTAAACGAGTCATCCCATAACGATAAGAAGTAGACTCAAGTTCATGGTTTAACGTTGGCCTTAGGATTCAGAATTCAATGCAACTTGCAGGACATGTTAACCAGTCATATAGAGTATAAGTAAATCTACTTTGTTTGGCTTTCAAATTTAGCCATGAATTTCTTTGTAGCTCTAATAATGCTGGTCTTACCTCGGGATTGGCCCCTTCAAAGTGTCTTTTATTCCTCAGTTTCCACAGTTGCCAGACAAATGATATCCATATAAACTTCCATGCGTCAATGTTGATGCCATGTGGTTTCCTGGTGAGAAATTCCTTAAATGTGGGCACTGATAAGGATAGTTTGTTGTTAGGTATCCCCTGATGCAACCAGTTTTCCAGTTCCTGCCACAGGGTCAAAGTTATAGGGCAATTAAAGAATAAGTGTTCGTAGGATTCCTGATCTGCACTACATAGGGTGCAGGGAATCTCTTGATCCGGTGGTAGGATGCCCCTTTCCTGCCGTGTTTGTTTAATTGGCAGGGCTTTTAACTGGAGCTTCCAAGCAAAGATGGCATGTTTTTCCTGAGAAAATTTGTTCCAGATTGAGAACAAACGACTGGCCTCCTCATTAGTAAATGGTAACTCCTGTGATTCAATCAGCTTTTGGTAGATAAATTTAGTGCAGTAATTGCCAGCTACATCTCCTTTAAAGCAATATGAATCTTTGCTATGCTGCATCGGGTTTGTTCCTTGTAGAAGGGCTGTCATTTGGTCAAGCTGATGGTATTCTTCATTGTTTCTCAATGCTCTTCTCCATTGCAGGTTCCATCTCCAGCTATTGTTTTCCCATGTTCCTGCATCTGAGATAAAAATCAGAGAGTTTGGTGAGATTTTGTAAAGGAGTGGAAAAACAATTGACAGGGGTTCAGATGTTATCCACTTGTCCTGCCAGAAGAATGTGCCAGACCCATCTCCAAGTTTTAGGTCCATATTTTGGGAAAACCAAGTCTGGGATGTGATGTGTTGTAGGGCCTTCCACCATGTGTTTCCACGCATAAGTAGCATCTACTTATGACACATAAAGAATGTGTTTCCACGCATAAGTAGCATCTAGCAATGCATTATGATCCGATATGATATAGATAAATCATTATCCTTTAATCTCATTTAGTACTAATTCTTTCACCACTTAATATCCAATAATTAATGTCAAGCATAAGAATGTGTCATCCTTGACCATTGATTACTTTCTTCATCTTCAGTACATAATTGTTAATATATGACTATCACATAATCACAGATGCATACGTGATAATTATTACTGCATCAAGGAGCCCAGAGATATTAATAATCTCATTTGAGATGAGATGGACAAAAATATCATCTTAATAATTCATAACTTTCAGCATAAATCAGCATAACATTCATAGAAAAATTTTAGTATCACGCGCTAATTTTAATTGTTTAACTTACAACAATAAGTTATTCCATGTTAGTACATTAGAAATAAAAATAAAATTGAATCAAATGAAATGAAATAAGAATTGATATAATACAATTAAGTGAAATAAGCATTATCTTTTCTTAGCTTTTATTTATTTCATACTTAATTTATTTTAATTATTTCATTCCATTCCATTTTATTCAGTTTAATTTTTTTATTCATTTCGTTTCATATCTTTGTTGTTTTATTTTGCTTTGCTCTTTTTTGTTGTTTTTTTGTTTATAATTTATTATTTATTATTTGATTTTATCTAATTATATTATTTTAAAAACATAATTGCTAAATTCAACTTTCTATTATCTCACCGAACCAAATGGCTTTCATTAAAGGTAGACAGCTACTGGACAGTGCATTGGTAGCCAACGAGACAATAGATGAGCTAAGGAAGCTGAAAAAACCTGCCATTATACTTAAAGTAGATCTAGAGAAAGCATTTGACACACTACACTGGCCATATCTACTAACCACTATGCAGCAAATGAGATTTCCTGAAGCTTGGATTAACTGGATCGCTAAGATCCTCAACTCTGCCTCATGCTCTGTATTAATCAATGGTAGCCCTACCTCGGAATACTTCCGCAAAAGAGGACTAAGGCAGGAGGATCCACTATCCCCCCTACTCTTTAACATTGCTGCTGAAGGCCCATCTGTTCTACTCTGTAGAGCAGCAAGTGTAAATAAATTCAATCCTCTGCAGATTGGTAGAATAAGGGTGAAGCTATCGCATCTGCAATTTACAGATGATACCTTGCTTTTTGGCGAAGCAAACTAGAACACTATCATTGCCTTCAAAGCTATTCTTCTGAACTTCGAATTACTATCTGGACTGAAAGTGAATTACAGCAAAAGCCAAATCTATGGAGTAAATATGGACAGCAGAATGGTGGAGGAAAAGGCTCTCTACATAGGCTGTAAGCAAGGGAACTTACCGTTCAAATACCTTGGAATCCCAGTGGGTGTGAGGAATCAAAAAACTGATATATGGAAACCCTTAGTAGAGAAGACAACCCTGACACTACAATCCTGGGAGAATGAATTGCTGTCAACGAGAGGTAAAGTGGTTTTAATTAACTTTGTAATCAATTCACAACCTATACACTACTTGTCATTTTACACATTACCTAAATCTATCCTGCACAAGCCGACATCTTTACAGAGAGAATTTTTCTGGGGAAGAAATGCAGGTAAGAGAATTGCATCATGGACTTCTTGGAACAAAATAGCTCTACCAAAAAACAAAGGAGGTCTTGGCATTAAGAGAATTGAGGAGTTCAATTATTCCCTGCTAGGGAAGTGGGGGCCAGAGTATTACAAGGAAAGAATTCCCTAGCTATTGATGTACTGAGATCCAAATATGAAACAAAGATGGGGCTACAACTGGGGTCATTGAGAATACTACAAAAGCCCCAAAACCCTACATCAGCACAGCGTGGAAGAAGCAGAGGGAACAAGCTGCAGACAAAGGCCAAATTTTATTTTTTAAATCGACACGCGAAAAAAATCTACGATTCGGCTCGCCCATCTCTAAAGCTTTTTTGCGAGAAAGAGTGATGCAGGGGCATCTGCAGATAATCAACCAAAACTTTGGCTACAATTGATCGATTTGCGCGTATGATGACTCGTTGGATTCGTCTCTCTAGCGCGCAACAAGCTGCACATTTTGCTTGATGTGACATTGACTTTTCTGCAAATTCAGCCATTTTAATTATTTCCTGCCTTTTTTTAGAATACACTCCGAAGTCAACTGATTGCGAATTGTTGGCAATTTACCATTTTCATGTTGATTCATTGATTATGAGAGATTAACGCAATTATGTTAATTATGTCAGATTGCGAAAAATCAGTAATTGTTTGACTATTTAAGTCTGGCTTGTATACTTATTTTGATCATGCAAATTTGAGAAGAAAAAAAAATTAACGAAAATCGAGAACACCGCTCGGGATTCTTTTGGGAAAGTTCCTGTTTCTTTGTTTTTTCTTGCAAATTTCTATACTTTTGAGCCTACAGGATAATCACTATCTTGTTCCGATTTCAAAGAGAGAGAAAGGTTCCATGGAAATGAGCTATGAAACAAAGGGACGTGCATAAAGGTGCTTATTCGATAAAATCGATCGGTATTCGATAATATCATGCTGAACTGAAAAAATTCGGTATTCGGAAAATCAAATCGATTTTGAACCAAAATACCAAAAAAATTCAGTATTTCGATACTCGGTTCGGTATACCGAATACCGAATTATTTTTATTTTTTTTAATTTTTTTTTTAAATTTGGCCTTTTTTTCCCGAATACCGATCAATATTACCGAATAAACACCAAATACCGAATACCGAAAAAGAACTAAATGATAACACCGATATCAATTAAGAATCAATATTACATTTGTATATCAATATTATTACCGAAATAACGAATAATCAAATTTAACCATTTATTTAGTATGAAAATCGAATACAAATCGATATTAAAATAGTTATCGTTATTTTGAGCAGCCTAAATGGGCATGAGACATTCACCTATGGATGGGGGCCACACCAACAAGATTATCTGGCAATTATCCTTCACGCCTTCACGGGTTGCGAGAAAAAGATTAAAAAATAAAAAAAAAAATCATTCCAACATTTCTTTAAATAAATCCAAACTCGCCCGCGATTCCTTCACTCATTCTCTCATTCTATTTCTGCAGAAGGAGGTGAGGCCATTAGCAAGCAGCTCAATGGCCAAGCTCTGCTTCGTTGTCTTGTGCTCCATTCTCGCGGCTTTGGGGCAGGACATTCTTGCACAGAAGCCAAATTTCGCCTGCGATATTTCGAGCAATCCGGGCTTAAAGAACTTGGGCTTTTGTGACACCTCATTGGACGTGAAAACCCGGGTTCAGGATCTTGTGGGACAGCTCACAGTGCAGGAGAAAATCGGATGGATGGCAAATGCTGCAAAGGGAGTGAGCAGGCTGGGAATACCGGATTACGAGTGGTGGTCGGAGATCTTACACGGAGTCTCATACACTGGGCCGGGCGCCAGGTTTACCGGGCTTGTACCAGGGTCCACGAGCTTCCCACAGGTTATTCTTACAGCGGCAACATTCAACGAGACCCTGTTTCAGATCATCGGAAAGGTATAAATGTTTTGTTTGATTTTCCTGCACTTCTAGTTCTTTCTCACCTGGTTTTCGTTTTAAGGTCGTTTCAAGTCTTTTAATGCTGGTTTTGAGTAGGAAACTATTGATTCCTGTAAGAGAAAACGGTGAATGGGAAGGTCGAGGTTTTTGTTTTTTCCCCAAAACATTAATGGAGGTTTACTGCAAGAGAACTCTTTGATGTTTTAATTTAATGCGTTCAGTTTGTCGGCAGGCGTTGTTTGCTGGATTTTCACATTTGTATCTACTTTTCTCAATGAAATCAGTCATCACTTTTTTCAAAAAATCTGGCTGTTTTCTTGTAGAGAGAGTTGTTCGAAAAGAATATAATGGTTTCTTGCAGCATTGAATCATTGAAGGTCTAATAACAATAATCTCATTACATTATTTTCTTAAACCTCATAGCGAATTATGGTTACAGAGATGAATGACAAGCTTGTATTTAGTATTATTCTGGGAAGAAGGCTTGGCTTAAAAATTGTGGTTGATCTGATTCAGACCTGTAGACAGATGAAGATGAATCAGTGCAATTGTTATCCTGAACTGAAGTGTCGTGACTTCAATAGTCTACCTAGTCAGAGCAACGATTTAAACAGGAAAAGATGCATAATGCAGATCCAGTGTTAGTCATAAATGCTGGGGCCTTGCCCTTGACATAGTTTTGTTTTATTTTATGATTCTAGGTGGTCTCAACTGAGGCACGAGCAATGTACAATGTGGGATTAGCTGGATTAACGTTTTGGTCACCAAACATCAACATTTTCCGGGACCCCAGATGGGGACGAGGACAGGAGACCCCAGGAGAAGACCCTTTGCTGACAAGTAAATATGGGGCAGCATATGTACGAGGATTGCAAGAACGAGATGATGGCGATAAAGAGAAGCTCAAAATTGCAGCTTGCTGCAAGCATTACACTGCTTATGATGTTGATAATTGGAAAGGAATTCAAAGATACAGTTTTAATGCCATTGTAAGACCACCTGAGAATGGTCAAGTAAAACTTGAGTTTTTTGGAATGTAGAGCTGATCATATTTTCTGTCTCTCTATGGAGTATAGGTATCACAGCAAGATATGGATGATACTTTCCAGCCTCCATTCAAGAGCTGTGTTCTCGATGGGAATGTGGCCAGTGTGATGTGTTCATACAATCAAGTTAATGGCAAGGCGACTTGTGGTGATTATGATTTGCTTGCTGGTGTGATTCGAGGACAATGGAAATTGAACGGGTAATTGCTTTCTTGCTGCTTGCAAAATGAATGTTGATGAAGCTTTCACTACATGCTGTTAAAGAATGGATGCTTGTTTTTTTGGTTGGATCAGGTACATCGTGTCAGATTGTGATTCTCTTAATGAAATGTTTTACGCCCAACATTACACGAAAACACCGGAAGAGACAGTGGCATTGGCTGTGAACTCAGGTTAGCAGTGAAATAGACTCTCAAACTTCTTGAGCTTCTGTGTACTTAATCCTATTTTATCCTGAAACTTGTCTCTGTGAATGCAGGCTTGGATCTTAACTGCGGCCAATTTCTTACCAGGAATGCTCAAGCTGCCGTGGATCGCGGGCTACTGAATGAGACCACCATTGACAGAGCTGTCTTCAACAATTTTGCCACAATGATGCGGCTGGGATTCTTCGATGGTGATCCGAGCAAGCAACTCTACGGAAACCTTGGCCCGAGAGATATCTGCACAGTTGCTAATCAAGACCTTGCACGTGAAGCTGCCCGGGAAGGCATTGTTTTGCTGAAGAACACAGCGGGATCGCTGCCCTTATTTGTTTCTTCCATCAAGTCCTTGGCTGTCATTGGCCCTAATGCTAATGCCACATACACCATGTTAGGCAGTTATGAAGGTATGCTCAAGTTGGTCTCAAGAATTTCAATTGGATCTCAACTGAGGGTACTAGTTCTACTTCTACCATGTCTCACATCATTGTATTCGCGATTATCTGCAGGCATGCCATGTAAATATATTAGCCCATTGCAGGGCCTATCCCTGTCTGTTCCAACCGTGCATCAACAAGGCTGTGCAAACGTATCGTGCAGCGCTGCTGAAGTAGATGCAGCCACGAAAATAGCAGCCACGGCGGATGCTGTGGTTCTTGTTGTGGGATCGGATCAATCAATTGAAAGGGAGAGTCAAGACAGAGAGAGCATTACTCTTCCAGGGCAACAGCAACTTTTGGTATCCGAGGTTGCAAAGGCATCCAAGGGACCTGTCATCCTTGTCATTATGTCTGGAGGTGGCATGGATGTACAGTTTGCTAAAGATGATCCCAAAGTTACCAGCATTCTCTGGGTTGGATTCCCTGGAGAAGCCGGTGGAGCTGCCATTTCCGATGTCATCTTCGGATCTTACAACCCAAGTAAGTCTTCCTATGTTTACTCAAAGATTTTCATCTACAACCATTATGAAAGACTATCAAACAATGTGTGGCATTGCAGGTGGAAAACTCCCAATGACATGGTATCCACAATCCTATGCGGATGCGGTTAACATGACGATCATGAACATGAGGTCTGATCCGACAACTGGCTTCCCTGGCCGGACCTACCGGTTCTACAAAGGCCCGGTGGTCTACCCATTCGGGTACGGCCTCAGCTACTCCGAATACAAACATCAGCTGATCAAAGCCCCAGCATTCGTCTCCGTCCCATTGGAGGAAGGGCACGTCTGTCAATCATCTGCGTGTCCTTCCGTTGAAGCAGAGGCCTTCCACAACTTGGGTTTTGACATCCATTTGAGAGTTCGAAATGTGGGGAAGATGAGTGGGAGCCATACAGTTTTCTTGTTCACCAGTCCCCCACAGGTTCACAATGCACCAACAAAACACTTGCTGGGCTTCGAAAAGTTGCATCTGGCTGCCAATGGAGAAGGTCTTGTGACATTCCATGTTGATGTGATGAAGCATCTGAGTGTTGTGGATGAGCAGGGGAAGAGGAAAGTGGGTCTGGGAGAGCATGTTCTGCATGTGGGAGACTTGAAGCACTCATTGAATGTCAGAATTTGATGCTTATTATTCTTGGGCACAGCAAATAAACTTCTTGTACTTTCTTCTTCTTTCTTTTAAGAGGAAAATGAGAAAGGAAAGATGAAATCTTGTTGGGGGAAGAAATGAAAGGAGTTGATCAATTCAAGTCCATTCTTGATTGGCTAATTTGTTTTGTAGAATAAATCAAGAATTTTATTTCATCACCAATTCCATATGTTTTAAGAAGGGTTTTTTCATCAAGTGAAAATTTCATAAGCCCATCGTGTCCAATCATGGACTTGAAGCCCCGCAAGCTACTCGGTTAATTGGCCGGGTTGACCCGATTTAATCAAATTGGGAGAACTAGACCATTTTCAATAATTCAAAAGATTTTTTATTTTATTTTTAAAAATAAGCTAAGAAAACAAATGAGCAAAAGAGAATTAAAAGTTAGTTCTAAAATATTTTCAACATAAATATATCTAATGATGAGAATATTCAAAATGCACGGAAATCAAACCCAAAGAATAAGAATTTTTAAACGAACACATAAATAAATATTCGGGATTGGTATGTGTCATAAGAGCATAGAGATAAGAGAACCCATGTTGAACGTTCACCTGACCTTGGATGAAGGAGTTGTGTTTTTATCCCTTTTTTCGTCCGGTTCTTTTATCCAATTCAACTATTTTGAAGTACGTGACTTCCTTTGATTTGATAGGTTCTGTATGACTGTATCTCTAGTCTCTACTCTAAATATGTTCTTTTGGTAAGAGAAATGCTATAGCGCACGAATTGGGGCGCGTGTCCAACACTTTTGGGGTGAAATAATTCATTTGCCCTCGTGTTGAAAATTGTGCCAATGTTTAACACATGGGCAAAATGATTATTTTGTCCAAATTCGTGCAATTCGTGCTATAGCATTTCTGTTTTGGTAAATGGGGTCTCTGACAATGAACAGCAATTCTGCAAATGAAAAGATCCAGGAAGTGTAAAACTGGTAGATGAGATGATTAGTTTTATTTTGGGCAAATCATGCCAAATTGAAATGAATGGTCTCTTTCTCACTTTGCCCGCGACAATTGCAAAGTCCTTTTACTGAATGTGGGTGATGCGTAATAGGTTAGAATTTTGCATTCGCCCGCCCGCGAAGTTATGCAGACGAAACACGGAGTTAATACATAAACTACCAATTAACACATAAAATTCAAGTAAAAATCAACAAAGGAGTTTTTTTGTAAGATAATATGGCAAATGATTCTTGTCCTGTAATCTTTGTTGTCATTTGTTAGTTTTTGCTACATTTTTTTTTCTGTAGCTTATGCTATTTCAGCAGAAACTCGAAAACAGCATTGCAGGCTCTTCGCTTCACTATCTTTTTTCCTACTCCGTCCACAACACATTGCTTTGTATAGAAATTCACCAGCATCAACCTCTACAGACTACACTTTGCTTATAAACAAAACTAAAACAAGTGGCGCCGAAAAAATCAAAAAGTTACCTCAAAATCTCGAATCAGGGCCAGGGTTCAAGCTGGAAGGGAGGCGACACTGTGGAGATTGGAGAATAGTCCGCGTCTGCGTCTCTGCGACTCTGCAGGAGAAGACGAAAGGAGAAAGGTATGCGGCGCCTGCGAGTAAGGGTAGGATATTACTGTGGGATAAAATGTAAATTGTAAAACAAAAACCAACATTTTTATTTCTTTTTTTTTCAGTTTAATTTGATGGGCGATTAGTTCCAGTGTTCTGCCCGCAAAACAATGTAGGATAGAATTTTTGTTCCGCAATCGCCCGCGTTCCGCACGGATGCGGGCGTGGGCGCGGGCGGAGTGATTCCGGCTCGGCACGGGAAAGCGCTGGCAACAACAGAAAGGAAGGGGTCCATGTAGCTGCAGCGCCCGCCCCCTT
>JAOWBN010198545.1:0-27032 GCA_028565015.1 Pinguicula moranensis | reverse complement strand
TACTTTACCTTGATTATAAATTGACCCCTCAATAATTTGATGTTTATGTGTGTGACCCTAGAGGTTCCCAATAGCTTTGTAATGGACCATGAATTAACATTATCGAATTATGGTTAATGCAGTAAACTCTTATAATTCATTAATCCCTAATTGGTATCTATAGATCATGAGTGACCTTTACCAATATATCATGGTCACACAAGCAATGAGAATTGTCATTTAAGGAGACTATCGCTTTCAAAAACTAGTTCTCGTATAATTAATATCTTTTCACCTTTTCATATCTCAAATCTTGCATACTGATGTTGTTTGTCATCCTCTTTTAATGTATGCGAAAGATTCATTGTACCGGAGATAATGATCTTCGAGTATGAATTATAAACTTTTTTCTAGTCATACTCACACTTTGATCAAAGATTTCTTCATGATCTCTAATAAGTGGTTATATAGATATCGCCTCCTAACTATTTAGTAGTGGTGAATTCTTTATCGATCATTCACAATCCTTCCGTACTTTATATTACTCCCAAAACTATTCATTGTTACCCATTTATGGTGTAACTCTGAATAGAATCAAAGAGTTATGTCCATACTCATGGTTTTATTGTTGTCTCAGATTTGAGGATACTTACACCTACTATTTTTTAGAGCATCGGTCATTGAAAATATGGTGAACTCTAGTCGGGTCAATTCGATGTACTTGTAAACTACAAGTATCTATGTTTTAGCGTAAATGTTGCTACACTATAGTTAATGAGATGAACTACATCGTTCAAAAGGAAGCGGCTTATAACATGCTAACCTATCCATATTAGTGGTGCCCTATCTCACTAATACTATGGCTAGAGATATTTAGTATTGATGAATTTATTAGAGTGGTCTCATCATCACAAGTCCTTTGTGATCCACTCTAAGTTATCAATACTGGGCATAATTATTTGGTATGCAATAATAAAGCAAGTGAAACAAATAGTGAAGGTTTGTTACTAATCATATACATGTATAAAAAAGTATTGTTACATGGATTCTATGTGATTGGCCTTGGGGCATAACATTTAGACTTGGACCATCGTGGAATTATCAAATGTAGTTGTAAATTATGGAAACACCTAGTCAAGGAATCTGAGTAATGAAGATATTTTCTTCCTTCAACTAGATTGTTAGTTTAACGGGGTTGATTACTCCGATATGTCGGAGACAAATAGCTCTGGTACATCTGCTTGTTTGTCGGTCCTTGAGATAGTAAGTTGATCTCATGGTATGTTAGGCAAAACATTGACATCTTTTATATATGAATAGGACATTCTACTGCCTGCTGACTCTGGATATATGCAACCTATGTTTGATGGACCACAAAAGGCACATGTAGGTGTTAGTGTTGTTCCTTAAGGCTAATTATTTTATGGTCTTGTAACGACACTTTTATATTATTGCATATTGATTGGTAGCATTATTTATTATTTCATTATTGTTTATTAAATAATAAAACCCTAGTATCAATAACTTAAAGTAGATCACAATGAGTTGTTATGGTGAGATTACTTTAATAAAGTTATTACTGCCTAAGCATCTCTAACCATAGTATTAGTTAAAAAGGGCATTATTAATACGAATTGGTTAGCGTGTTGTAATACGGATAGTTGATCTCATCGACTATGGTGTAGAAACACTTAAGCAAGAATATGGATGCTTGTAGTTGCCAAGTAAATAGGATTAACCCAAAGAGAGATTGACATATTGTCAAGTATCACTTTTTGATCCTATTTGGAATTGCCCATAAAAGGGTAATGATAGATAGGTATTGATAGTGATATGAACTATCAAAGGACTGTAAATGATCAATTAATTATTCACTACTCCCAAATAGCTAGAAGTCATATCCTTGTGGCCACTTGTAAGAAATCATAACTATAAGTATCTGATTAATTAGAAAGGAATTTCTAATTAATACATAAGGATCATGATTTTGGGTACACGGCATCTATTGTATATATTAAAAAATGTTGACAAATAACCTTTACTATTATTAATTTCGAAAAGGGATAGTCTCGTACCTTAACTATTATTAATGCTTGGGTGATCATGATACATTCCTAGATGTCGCTCATGATCTATGAACATAAATGGGTTATTAAAAAATTAAAGGATTTTAATTTATTAAGCATTATTAGATTAAGTTAATTCTTGGTTCATTGGCGAGTTATTGAGAACCTATAGGGTCACACACATTAACACATATTGTTGAGAGATCTAATTGCATTCAGATAAAAAAATAGGAAATTAAAATTTGGGTATTGGATACTTTAACGGATAACATGTAAGGGTTGCGTACAATTGAACAACATGCAAGGAGTTGCATGCAATTGAATAAAAATGAAAGGAGTTGCAAGGAAAAGTGGATACAAAACTTAGTGGTACATCTACTATTACATGTATGGTGGGAATTCTCTACTTTCAAGGGTTGATAGTTCGAAGATACGCAAGAGTTGTATGTCATGACTTAGTGTTTAGTCATGACCATGAGTTTCAATTTTAGGTCTTAGTATGGACAAGACTAAAAGTGAAGCCACTTCCTTGACACTTGTATGGACAAGTGAATAAGTCTTCCTCTGTAAATACCTTGATATCCATCATGTGTAGAAATTAATGATGTTGTTGTTTTGTATGTCTTGAAAAGTACAGAAATGTGTAAAACCCAAATGTATTGAGGTGTAAGGAAAGAGTAAAGAACTTCATTATACTTCTTATCTTTTGAGATAGACTTAGACAACTCTTTGGAGCTAGCACTCCTTACACACACATAGGTATACAAAAGTTGTATAATCCTTCTATAAGTTGGTGGTGTGGACTACCATGGAGGACCGATACGTTTGTACCTTGGAGTTGAGACTATCCTTTACAAGAAATGTATTCTTATATCTTCCTCGTGAAAAGCTATGTAAACAACAAGGAGATCTTATTGATTGAACCCAAATTAGTTTTTGGTATGTCATTTACTTCCGCTGCGTTTTATGAAAACTCATGGGTTCCTAACAGTCTTATCAGAGATATTTTGTTGGTTCTTGCATGACATGCAATAAGTTTTACATAAATATTATGGTTAGATAGCAAAGAATGATGAAAGTATTCATGTTACATGTATGTCTCTTGAATTTTTTTCTTTAAGTCTTAAGTTATGTTGTGAACGAAATTTGTAGATTTTAAGTTCAATAGTAGAAGTGGTGAATTGTCCATTGTTTTGATCCACAATGATGTTGTACAAGCATTAAGCAATTGCTCAAAAAACAACAAAGAAGACAAGCCTTTATGGACAAACAACGTGTCGTTTGTTTCGACAAGGTGGTGTTTAAATTCACCACTACAAGTTCAAGAATGTATTGAATATGATGATTCTTTGTGGGATTCGAATTTTTACAAGCTTCAGTTTAATTATGAATTACTTTGATTGCAAGGTGGATGATTATGGACTAGACCCCAATGTGACTGGAATGTAATAAATTTTACTATTAATTTTTGGTTGAATGTTCGTAATAGTCATATTCATTCAAAATATGGCTTGCATGTCATGCTTCTCTTATGTATCTTGAATGTATTTCTTTTCATATCTCAGTCCACTCAAATGTAACTTGAGGTTTCTCCATAGAAATGCAATGTACATTATTCTAGTGAGAGGTGTAAAATGTGAAAGATAGGAATACTACTAGTGTTGTAATTCAAGGATGGAAAAGGCACCAAGAAGAAACCAAAGTGGTGGAGATTCAAGAGTTGAAGATCACCATTAGGTTTAAAACATATAGTTCCTCAACGGCACAAGGAAATAGTAGTATCCATAATCGTACATGACTTTATATGTGTGTTTATTTCACATGCTTTAATTGTAATGAGATGGTCCTCTTAATCGATTGGTTCACTCGTTGAGATAAATTAAAGGTGACCGTTTATCTTGTAATAAGTTTATCATGAAAATTATGAACTTTGGGAATAATAGTTTTTGACTTAACTAAAACTCTTGGATTGTTAAGCTAAACTCAGGGCCTTTACTATTTAGAGGCTAGTCCTGGTAAGGTCATGAAATAACTACCCAAGCAAAGCAAGGAATTGCAAAATATTACTTTTGTTAAGAGTTTACTATTAACTTTGAAAATTATATTTAGCTTGCTGGGCTAAACTCAAGGTTTAATATGGTTGGATTAGGATCCTTGACGCATTAGAAGATTAAAAAATCTTTCGAATCAATAAGAAGAGGGTTATTGATTTGCAACAAAATAGTGAGAGCAAAACGAATATGTTAAAAATTCTACTTTACTCCTTTTGGTAATATGCATGATAGCAAATTGTTATTCTATCTTTACATGTTTGTTATAAAAATTTCGACTACTTAAATGAATCTCCGTTCTATTTTGGAATGAAATAAATTGATTGAATCGAATTACTTGGAATAGCAATGGAATCTAAGAATTGTTCTTATATCCAAAAAAACTTGTCTATGTCCTTTAAGCACCAAAACCTAATCCTCCGAAGAGGGTTCATCTAGAGCAATTATTACTTATTATGAGTATCAGGTTGAAGGTTATGACATGGCCCAATGTCTCATGTTGACATCAATGATTCTAGAACTTCAAAAGCAATGTGAAAACATGGATTCCTTCACGATGATGGGCTACCTCAAAGAGTTATAACTTTCACAAAGATTTGTTCAGAAGTCAAATGAAATAGGGAACATCCATGGTGACCCATGCCATTAAAATGTTGAGTCTTATCAAAAGGCTGAGCGACTTGGGTTCGACCATGGAATCCAATATTGTATTACGCCTAATATAAACGGTCATTATGTTTTTAATATAGATAAACCAATACTCATTATTCATACCAAGAAAAGGAAAATTGAAAACATAGTTTTTTTTATACCTTTGGCCTTGTAGATTTAGTCTTCTGGGTAAGGACCGCATATCCAAATTGTACCATAGTGGTTATTTGGTCCCTTTTGATTTTGAATTATTTGAAACATGTGAGTTCTACCTACTTGGCAAAATGACTAAAACTCCTTTTAGTGGAAAACGAGAAAAGTTCTAATGGATTACTTGGACTAATACATAGTGATGAATGAGGTCATATGTCAATCAATGCAAGAGGAGGTTTCTAATATTTTATAGCATTCATGAATGACAATTCTATATATTGTTATTTGTTTTTGGATGAAGTACCGGTCCAAAGCTTTAGAATTCAAAGGGTATGAGAATATTTTTTTGTTAAACCATAATTCAATAATAATAAGGTAAATGTACCGCTTTCTTACCAACAGTAAGAATATACAAGAAAATATACAAAGGAAAGAAAAGAAAGAGGAAAAAATGAGTCTAGAAAAATGAAAGGAAAAGGAAAAAAGTAAAGATGAGATCCGATCCGAAACATATAACACAATGTAAGGAGTGGGTAAGGTTGTGAACAAAATGATCACATAACTTCAAAAGAGTATGAGAATGTTATTGAGAAACAATTGAAAAAAAATATCAAAGTACTTCAATCGGATTGGGGTAGTGAATACTTAAGTAACAAATTTCAAAATTATTTTAGACTTATTGGATAGTTCCTCAAAGGACTCCTCCTTATACTCCAAAAATAAATGGTGTGACGGATAGGAGGAATTGTACTTTGAGACATGGTACGGTCTATGATACGTCAAGCAAGTCTCCAAAAATAGTTTTGGGGTTATGCCTTAGAAATCGCATCCCATATTCTTAATTGTGTTCCATCTAAGTCGTTGGATACCACTCCATATGAAATATGGAAAGATAAGAAACCTAACCTAAATCATATAAGGATTTGGGGATGCCCCGCCCCAATGTTGGTTAATTTCTTACAAGTGCACAAATCGAATATGTAATAATGTGATGAAAATAGTTTCATACCATGAGGATTACAGTTGACAAGAACCAAAATGAGTAAGTTTTATACAATTTGGACAAATGATTTCCAAAGTGTTTACTAGCCTATACGTTAGAGACATTAAATGCAATAACAAAAGGTATTGTCTTTAATGGTAACAGAGGTTCACGCACACAAGGTAGATGAGGACTCATTTTGGATGTGAATATCTAGGGCCATCGACTTCACCACTCGATGCTCTTAGGATATTCAATCTTCAATTCAACTTTTAATCCCTTAACTAGTTGTCTGTCGGATTTTTTTTAGATGAAAATCTCTCTCGAGACACATCCCTCTTACGATATATAAGCATTCATCTCTCAATTATCACACTTGAATGTATCAAAGGCTCTAAGCTTTGAAAATCGACACACGGTAGCAACAACCCCATAGACATTCTCATGCTATGGTGATTATTGTTGGTTTTAACATGTTAAGTATAGTTTGGGTCTCTGGACCTCCGATCACGTTTAGTAAACTTACAAATGTTGGCCTGAGACAAGCAAGTTAGTGTGGAAGAACAATAAAATCAAACCACATCATTAATGTTTCTACAAGCTAAACATTCAATATATCTCCCAAACTCATTGATGGCTACATCACGCCTTAGATAGGAGTTTTAGCCCATGCTTAGGGCACATACTTCACACAAAAATACAAACAGGAAGTTCATAAGTAAAAACTAAACAATTACAAAACACAAAAACTCCCTTCGGGACGTTGCTCTCGGACGAGAGCTCCCAAATATCATTTTCATGAACAATAGATGAGAATGAACGTACGATGCTCTTATGGTTTCCACAAAGGTGCCTTTTATCATGAAGAGTAGCTTTCATTGGAAGCTTAAAGCCAACATGAAGGGTAAAATAGCAAGTCTATAATGTTTGTGCACTTAGGGTTTTGCATTTTCACGCCCAACACAATTATGGTATCCAAACTTGGTTTGCGATTGATAAATTTGGGGCCAAGGAATTTGAATTTGGAGCATTTGTCCTTCATTTTTTGATTTGTGGATAATTTTATCAAATCCTAGCAAAGCACGAGAAATTGACATAAAATGCACTCAAATCCCATGAGGATAAGCAAGTTAAGGACATAATTATCGCTATTAAGTTGGTATAAAACCAGCTTATCAAATACCTGCAAACTTTAACTTTTGCTTGCCCTCAAGCAACACGCCTATTCATAACAATCATTTCATATCTTCTTTCTTTTTGAATTCATGCACACACCAGCCAAAACCATTCATTAATCGGGTTTCATGCACCTTCGTGCAAGGTGAACTCAATACAAGAATTACTTGCATCTAAGGGTTTTGATAAAGTGAAAATATGGGGATCCTTTTTCATTTGTCATGATTTCCATCTTTGATGCTAAGATTGAAAATTTACTTCGAACCTTTTTCATTTCTATCGCTATTTTCCAAGCTAAGGCAGCCAATGATTACGACAGATATTATTTTACAACTAATATTTACACGCTCTTTATCAAGATCATACATTAGTCTTCAGAGCAATCTAAATATAATTCATTCGAGAGCATTTCTATACATGACGAATGTTCCTATTCCCTAAACTAGATAGCCTAAGTATGGATTTCCTCACATTTTCAAAATTCCCCATGATGTCCCCAAAATCCAGCCCCTTTAGTTGCAATGTAATCCATTAATATTGTGATGACCATTGTGCACCATACATCTAGGCAAACAGTCTAATAAAAAACTACTAAGCACAATATATAATAAACAATAGATCAAAACAAACCCAAACCTAATAACGGAAAGGAACCAGTGCATTAGTTCAACGAAAAACTAAGGAAAGCAGCAAACAAACCAATAACAACAACCAAAATGTAAAGTAAATGTTACGAAACCATCCCAAACATAAGGCAACACTACCCTTAGTGAAGGTAAAAGATAAAAGCCTTAAAAGGAAATACTCCCTTGAGGCAGGCAGATGGTTCTTCAGGGTAAGTCGGAGTTGGAGCCCACGAGGTCATATGTGTGTGCTCCATCCTCATCATCTTCATTATTAGAATCTGCGGTCTCATATCCAGACAGGGCTGCCATAATAAACTGAAAGGGTATCGGCAGAGGGCTCACAGGATATTGGATTCCCTTCATAGCGGACATCAGGACAATGTTGGTGTACAGTGCTGCAACACAGCTATAGGTGTAGTCTGTGAAGGACTGTCACTATGCTGCAGTTGGTCCTGGTGTGTAGAGGCTTGGGACTGGAGACCTAAATAGGAATAGGTACAGTTACGGATTTACCTTTCCACTCAATATTGGGGAGACGAGAAGATTTGGGCGTGTCCTCGGTCTTGATCTTTATTCTCTTAGAGTAGGCCCACAACTTGTTGATAAGTGTTGGCCTTATGTCTGACATTGGGGACTACAGTTTCTTGTCAGATGCACCGGCTATGCCAACCTTCAAGTAGAGGGTCGTGATCATTGAAGGAAAGTGCAGTGAACTAGATCTTTTGTCCAGCGAGGCCACACTTTCCATGATAGCCTTGTAGATCACCCTGTCTATGTATATACGGTGCCCCGTCTCAATAGCATCCTCTTCATCTTGATATCGACGATGTGTGTTGTAGGCTTCATCCGATAGCACACAAACAGGGGCCACATGATCACGCTTGAATGACAGTCAGCTATGTTCACTCCTAGTTCGATAGGTCTCCATGTGGACATTTTTCAAGGCATTGCCAGAGAACACAATAGTTGGGTAACATCTTTTGGATCAGGATATCCTCCATTGAATTGTGAATTCATTCTCAGCAACGTTGATGAGATTGTACACACCATTAATTTTAGTGGGGCTGAAGGGCACCAGGGAGACTCTCAAATAGATCTCCCCATCTGGCATCATACCCATATGCAAATAGAACTCTCAAACCAGATTCAACGAATATTCTCCAAGTGTACGCGGAAATTGTGTCTAGTACCTATCCTAAACAGTTCTCCTAATACTAGGCATAGTTTCAGATGCAACACCTCACTCTTTAATTACTTCTAGTGAAATCAAAGAATTCCTTAGCTTGCAAATTTATCAAGTTACACAGACTTAGTTACACTAGCCATCTTTGGTGCCATAGCTTACTCAAAATATCAATGTCGCTACAGAAACTCGAATTTTAATCAGTGGAAAGACAACCAGACTTACCCAGGAATAGGTTATTAGTGCATGTGCCGCAAAAAGATGACCAGCAAACTATGTCCGTGATCGAAACCAGATGGACTAGCATTAGACTTTTCGAATTCTTTGGCAGTTTTTTTAGATATAAGGTTTGGCAAGTGAATGGGAGTCGAGGTGTGAGATCGAGCGAGAGAGTTATCTGCTTAAATAGTAAGGCACAATGGGCTCAAGCTAAGTTATCACAGTAGGTAAGGGGCTAAAATCTGGGATTTAAATGTCTAAAATGAATCATGTCTGGTATTGTAGCATGATTAGACATGATATGAAATTTTTGGTGGCATGGGCTATAACGGCTAATTCATGGAGTTAAAACGCATGATTTAGGGGCCTTGAATTTACAACAATCTTTGGCCCTATCAATAGTTAATCCAGCCATTTAGACACTCTCTTACAACTAATCAAACACCTTTAATAAGGAAACGGTTACCTGTTGATTTACTAACTATTAAATTATACAATCAACAAATGATAGCAGGATTTGTGCTCATAACAACAACACAGGAATTGCTGCTATTCTTCTAACAATTTGCAGTGTTTAAGCCTTCATCTTTGTAGCCTGGTGTGATCCACGGATTCAGCAAAGAACATCACATTCTCTACTATTTAATGCTGCTAAAATCAGATGGTCAGGGATCTCATGAAGGAGGTCAAGTGCAACCTCAAAAGATTGCTCATTCTAGTGGTTATACTCTAATGTGTTTCAAAAGTATAAGATCCTGCTAATCTTGCTGATTTCACCCCACTGCTGCTCAAGTTCAGGTCCATTATCATCCAAGGAATGAGAATCTAAGTCTAAATGACAAAAATCAGAAGCTGCAAACCAGAAAGCAGAAAAATCAGTCTGCAGAAAAAATAAAAAAAAAAGAACAGCAGGGCCAAGCTGATCTTGAAGCAATTTACAGGGACTGCCATAAGTGCATCGGAGTGATTTATCATGATCCATTTTAAGTCGAATGTTGACTTGCAGTTCATGTACACACTGAAGCTCTAAAACAAGGATTTCAGCAAACCCGAAGTTCAGGAAAAATCTGGGAAGTGATGGACTCAACCAGCCAGCAGAGCGAAAAAAAATTTGTTTTGACAGTTTTGTTGTTTTGCTGAAGATCACAATTTTTTCTATAAGTCTTTAGGAATTTCCTTGCACGTACAGCTATACAACTTACAGACAGAGAAATACATGCCACGTTCAACGAAAATCTGGAACAATAGTCAGTCAAAACAAATTGGAACAACTTTCTTATCCATTTTCTAGAAGATCCCTACTTTCAAGGGATCTGTTACCCTTCCTATCTCATCTGTTTTCTTTGTATAAGAGAGAGAGGTGACAAGGTTAGAAAGGAAGTCGAGTCAGGGTCAGAAAAACGTTGTACTTTTCCTTCAACATTTCGGAAATAAAGTGCAGAAAATCCGCATCAAAGGGAAGCAGATTGTTTCACTATGATTTTGTCTGCTGAATCTTGATTGTTGCTCCCAATCATGCTTGGCTAAGATCCATAACTTGGTGACTTGTTTTCTTCAGTGTAGTGCCTAGAATACTACCTCAAGATTATCTTGAATTATACTACACAAGCTAAAGGGTAGCAAGTGGAGAGCTCAGGGTCAAATCCACCGGGAAAGGTGATGCATTTTGAACTGCCTTCATCATGAATTGTTGCTATCAAAATGGAAGAAAGATGGGGAATCTATGACAAATAAATATTTAAACTGTAACCAACAAATCACGGATGAAGTTTATGTGAAATATCAAAGAAGAAACACACTTCTGCTGACCTTAAATCCTTGAGAACATGCCATAAAGTTGATTGGATTATAAATGCCTTTATCTATTTTTAATGATACTTAATGTGTGGTTTTTAAGCAACTGCTTCTCTTCTTGATGTCTTAACTCCTTAACCAGGTAGTTAAAACCTTCAATTTGTAATTAGAGCTGCCTTATGATCAAGGAAACTTCATTAAGTGTGTGATTCAAAGAGTTATTACCGAATCTACCCATATGATTTTCTTGTTACTTGTTTAAAGAAACAGACTAACCGCCCCTTTGATCGAGGAAGTTGCTATCAGTTAAGGCTAAAATGAACTGACCGTACATCTGAGTCACTACTAGCTGTTGGTTCAGTTTTTATCAATTTTACTACTAGCTGTTGGTTCAGTTTTTATCAATTTTGATGGCCAATCTAACACAACAAAAACAGAAACATGCACAAGTGTATCAACAAACTTAAAATCAATACCAATGTCTTGTTTTTGGAACTACACCTCACTAATTCGTTTAGGCAGCCTCAGGATATCCACATCAGCAGAAGAATGATGGATTTTAGCTGAGCATAATTGGGAGCAACAACCAAGATTCAGTGGACATAATCATAGTGAAACAATCTGCTTCCCTTTTCTGCACTTTTTATTTTTGAAATATTGAAGGAAAAGTACAATGTTTTTTCTGTCCCTGACTCTACCTCCTTTCTACACTTATCACCTCTTTCTCTTATAAACAGAAAACTACCCAAAAATAGATGAGATAGGAAGGGTAACGGATCCCTTAGAAGTAGGGATCTCCTGGACAATGGATAAGAAAGTTGTTCCAATCTGTTTTGACTGACTTTTGTTCCAAATTTTCCTTGAACGTGGCATGTATTTCTCTATCTGTAAGTTGTATAGGTGCACGTACAAGGAAACTTTTAAAGACTTATAGAGAAAATCGTGATCTTTAGTGAAACAACAAAACTGTCAAAATAGATTTTTTTATGCTCTGCAGGCTGGTTGAGTCCATCACTTCCCAGATTTCTCCTGAACTTCTGGTCTGCTGAAATCCATATTTCAGAACTTCAGTGTGTACCTGAACTGCATGTGAACATTCGGCTTCAGATGGATCATGATAAATTACTCTGATGCACTTATGGTAGTCCCTGGAAAATGCTTCACGATCATCTTGACTCTGCTGCTCTTTTTTCTATTTTTTCTACAAACTGACTTTTATGCTTTCTAGTTTGCAGCTTCTGATTTTTGTCATTTGGACTCAGATGCTTGTTCCCTGTATGATAATGGACCTGAAATTGAGCAGCAGTGGGATGAAATCAACAAGATCAGCAGGATCTTATACTTTTGAAACACATTGGAGTATAAGCACTAGAATGAGCAATCTTTTGAGGTTGCACTTGATCTCGTTCGTGAGATCCCTAACAATCTGATTGTAGCAACATTAAATAGTAGAGAATGAGATCTTTTTAGCTGGATATGTGTATCACACCAGGCTGCAAAGATGAAGGCTTAAATACTGCAAATTTTTAGAAGAAGAGCAGCAATTCCTGCATTATTGTTATGAGCACAAATGCTACTATCAACAAATCTTTAATTCAAAGAAGAAATATATCACTCTTTCCAAACTTTAAGTTAAAAGTAAGTTCAAAGAGTAGATTTCAAGAAGATGGATATGGGCTTTACAGATACGTCCCAAGTTGGCTCAATGAAAAATGGCTTGGCTTGTCTCTCAATAAGAGTTCCTTTAATGTCACTAACTTCACATATGTAACTTTAAACTTTGAGATGATAAGTGGCTTTAGCATTGGCAATACCACAACCGATATACGACTTCAGTCTCTAGCCATTCACCTTAAATGTTCCTTTGTTTGGATGAGCAATTTCAATTGCTCCATAAGTAAATGCTTGTGTAATCTTGAAGGGCCTAGACAACTTAGACTTTAGTTTCCCCAAAATAATTTGAGCCTAAAATTGAATAGTAAGACCTTTATTCTTGGATAGAAATTTTCGTCTCGAAATGTGCTTGTCATGCCACGCTTTGGTTCTTTCCTTGTAAATCTTTGCATTCTTTTATGCGCCATTTCTTAGTTCATCGATTTCATTCAACTAGAAGACCCTCTTATCTCCCATGGCTTGCATATTGAAGTTTAATTTCCACATGGCCCACTACGCCTTGTGTTCGAGCTCCATTGGAAGGAGACAAGCTTTACCAAATACCAATTGATTTGGGGACAAACGAGTTGGGATCTTGTAGGCAATCCGATAAGCCTAGAGTGCGTCAACCAACTTGCTCGCCCAATCGTTCGTTGATGAGTTCACTGCCTTTTTAAGAATATTTTTAATTTCTCTGTTGGAGATTTCTGCCAGACCATTTATTTGCGGATAATATGCAAGGGAAGTGCAATGGCAAACTCTATGCCTGGATAACAAGGATTCAAGTGGTTTATTGCGAAAGTGCGACCCACCATCACTAAGAATGCATCGGAGGGTACCAAACCGTGTAAAAATATTATTGCATATAAACTTTAATACCACTGCATCATCATTTATTGAGGAAACGATTGCTTCACTACTTGGAAACATAATCCACAACTACCAAAATATATTTTGACCGAAAGAAGTAGGAAATGGCCCTATGAATTCAAGCCCCCTAACATAAAAAAGCTCAACCTCGAGGATGGATTGTAAGGGCATCTCACTTCTCTTTGAAATCTATTCCATTCTTTGGCATCGGTCACATGAACTTACGAATGATTGCGTATCCCTGAATAAAGTTGGCCAATAAAAACCACTTCGTAATACCTTTTTCCTTTGTCCGATTGCCACCAAATTTCCCCACACATTCAAAGGCATGCCAATGAGTTAGGATTGAAAACATTTCTCTTCCAGAACACATCTCTGAATGATTTGGTCAAAATTTATATAAGATGGGCTCATACCTAAGTAAATATTTCACTTGAGAGAAGAACCTCTTCTTTTGTTGTAAAGATAGTCCTGGAATCACCTTGCATGCAATGTAATTCACAAAATCGGTATACCATGGTTCCTTGTTGCCTTGTACCACCAATATCATTCATCAGGGAAGTGATCATTGATAGGAAGTTTGTCAATTTGAGTTACATTTTGGCCTTCTAATCTTGATAGATGATCTGACACCAGATTTTTAAAGCCCTTCTTGTCTTTAATTTCCACATCAAACTCTTGCAACAATAGGACCCAACTTATTGACCAAGGCTTAGCATCCTTTATCACCATGAGGTATTTGATGGCTAAGTGGTTAGTGTAAACTAACACTTTGCTTCCAAGTACATAAGGCCTCAATTTGTTGAATGCAAAGACCCAAGAGTTCCTTCTACGTTGTGGCATAATTCAGCTTAAGTGCATTCATAGTTCTGCTTACATAACAAATAGTGTGGAAGATCTTGTCTTTACTTCACCCGAGCACTATTCCTACGGCATAGTCACTTGCATCACACACAATTTCAAAGGGAAAATCCCAATTTGGTGAATCAATGATAGGAGTAGTTTCTCCGATGAAAGAAATCCGACCTTCGAGATGACCAGTAAACCCACATCTTCTTCGACCATTCCCCTATCTTCCTCCTAATTCCGCATTTAACCTATCTCACCATTCTTTTCTCTTCCTGGGGACGCTTTCCGTGCCCGGGAAGACTCTCTTTGAATAGTAAACCCTCCAACCACTCCCCGATCTCATCCTAACACATACCAGCATCCTTTAGGCCCACATTCATCTACTCTATGTCACCTTGGGTCACCCTATGCACCCCCACCAATACCCACTTCCGTTCCTTTCGTATCACTCCTAGCCATATCCAAACACATATGGAGTCTACCCCCCACCAACTGAAAAAGATGAGGCTGGCATATATCAAAGCAGGGAAGACACCACTGATGCCATTGCCAGCCAAGAAAAGGGATGGAATCTCATACGCGGATATGCTTATCTCTTGGAATCCTGTCTCTGTCCACGAAAGACTCGGGCCGCACATAAAATCTCAGAATCCCATCTCTGCGTCTGCTCCTGAGTCTGAGCCAGTCACATACTATATATTCAATTTCCCCCCACATTGTGAAATGTCACACTTGAAATCCATATTGCACAGACAGTGTAAAGTGATGAATCTCAAGATAGCACGCAAGCTAAACAATTATGGAAGACCTTTTGGATTCGTGACTTTCGTTGAAGATATGGAAGAAGAGGCCCTTCTTCTCAAGCTAAATAATTTATGGATTGGATCCTGCCAACTCAAAGCCGACAGAGCTCGATTTCTAAAAGGCAAGACATTACCAGTGTCTATATACAGTAAGCAGCAGAAAGTGCAGCTGACTATATCACCTATTCAGGGAGTAACCTCAACAAATGTAATCCAGAAAAGCGCAATTGGGAAAGGGGTTATCAAGCCCCTGGGAGTGGGTGAATCCCATACCAATCCTTTGGTAATTGACCTGGGTAAAGACTATCAATCGTTGCTAAAGTTCGGATACATAGGAACCCTGCATTCTCACATAGAATGGCGAAGCTTCAAGCTGCCACTCAAATAGGCAGGTTATCTGAATATATTAGTCAGCCCACTCAGTCCAGTATTTGTACTTCTCTGGGAAAGGGAGCAACATGATTTGGACAACTTGATCAACAATGACTCATCTTGGGCGAAGACCTGACTGATAGACTTGTCTCCTTGGAACACGGATAGTCCTCCTCCTCCACATAATTTGACTTGGGTTAAGGTATATGGCCTTCACATCCAATATTGGATAGAATACATTTTAACACAAATTGGTTCAAGGTTAGGCATATGCAGGAAGATTGACGATTATTCACTACAACACAGTCATCTGGAAGCTGCCATGTTACTAATCCAACATGACTATGATAAGATCTTCGTAGAATATCTCTGTATTGTACTGGATGGTTCAAAGCTCACATTAAGTATCAAGGAGTTCCAAAGAGATGGTCCTATCCCTCTTTGGTTCCAGATTAACGAGGGAACCGAATCTGAAGGATTTACAGACGTGAATTCAGAAGACCTCTTAGAGGAGGAATATATGGATAATGTTCCTGCACACTCAAACCATATGAGTATAAAGATCCCACAGATCAACAGTCATCACTCAATAAGAAACTCATCCCCTATGGAAGAAGTGATCCCAGAAACCACTGAAGTAGCCTCTAAGGAGG
Source organism: Pinguicula moranensis (assembly GCA_028565015.1). Classification (NCBI taxonomy): domain Eukaryota; kingdom Viridiplantae; phylum Streptophyta; class Magnoliopsida; order Lamiales; family Lentibulariaceae; genus Pinguicula; species Pinguicula moranensis. The sequence continues at coordinate 10,952 of JAOWBN010198545.1, read as the reverse complement.
CAAGCACCGAGCCTTCTCATAATACTCAAACAGTGTCTCAAGAGGATATCTTGATCAATATCTATATGGATTGGGATGAAGGAGCAATGCTTCAAAATGTTAGAGAGCACACCACAACCCAAGCTAATTATGATATCTACTCACCATCCCTACAGGACCTTGGCAAAGAGTCAATCTCAATGGTGAGAGCACTCCCTGTCATAGAGAATGTTATGGACCTGGTGAACAAGGGTGCACACATAGCTGAAAATGCAATGAAACAGATGTTCAGAATGAGAATGCACACATAGATGGAAATGCAATGAAGTCAGATGTTTAGAATGAGAAGATGAAAAACACAGTTCAGCTAAATCACCAAAGTCATCCTGTTAATGAGGCTGAACAACTGAATATTTTTGTCTTTCCTCCTCTAACAGATACTTCCCCAATGCTAAAGAATAATATGAAGTTAAAGAAGGCTGGGGTATTAACCAGAAGTCAATCCAAACAGCGGTCAGATTGTACTAATGATAGAGCACAAGATACTTTAGACAAGTGGAAAGGGGACATACATCTTCGGAAGGGCCAAGGGAGCATCCACAACAGCTAAATGAGGAAGCTGACAGAGTAATGGATATTGGTGCAGATCTTGGTCTTACCTATGGAGAAAGCCCATAATTAATTCATCAGCATATAGTGCGCATGAATGGTCCTATGAGGAAATCTTAGAAACCGCTGACCCCGGGCAATGGTAAGAAAGGTGAGGAGTCCCATCCTCAATGAAAGTCAAATAACATTAGAGGCTTAAGCAGCCCAGGCAGGAGGAAAAGATTAAGAGCTCTCATAATGAAGGCGAAACCAGACTTTCCAAGCTTGCAAGAAACAAAGATTGAAAGGATGTGTGAGAAAATGTGTGCTAAAATATGGATGGACAGAGATTTCGAATGGATGCACATGGGATCAGATGGACAATCATGGGGTTTGTTATGCATCTAGAATAAGCATAAATTCCACAGCACTTCCACATTTTCGGACACTGGCATCCTGGGAATAACTGTCCTTTGGTCTAATGAGACAACTCCAGCCATAATGCTCAGTATTTATGGCCAAATAGATCTACCTTCTAAGACGCAATAGTGGTAGGAAATCAGAGAGTTTATGGATAATAAAATGGATAAAAAATGGTGTCTCATGGGATATTTCAATGCAATACTCAAACAAGAGGAAAGGAAAGGCAAAACTCATCAACCTAATGCAGTTGAACTTGAGGTTTTTAATGATTTGGTCAGAGATTTACATTTGGTAGACTTGAAAATGGAAGGTAGGAAATTTACTTGGTACATCAAATCTCTCAAAACAATGCATGCGTAGACTAGATAGAATTCTAGTCAATGATAAGTGGTTGAGCAATGACACTAACTGGATCCAAACAGGCCTGAAAAAGGATGATTCTGACCATTGCCCTGTTAGCCTAAGCTGCAAGGTGCAAAATTTGGGACCAAAGCCCCTTTAAGGTTCTTGACTACTGGATTGAAGACAGCTTATACATAAATGATCAAATGGATATGGACCACCTCTAATCCACCGGGTTATGAAAGCTTAAGAATCAAAAGTAAGCTACAAGCACTGAAAACTGGCATAAAAAAAGGAACCTTGCTGTTCCAAGGAATCTGCCAGACCAGATAAGTTTATTACTAGAGAAAATTGCAGCCTTAGAAAAGCAGGCCGAAACTTTCGCCTAGTTGCTAGTCAAGAGTCAGATCTGAATATTCTGAATGGGGAGCTCCAAAAAGTAACCAGCACACTAGATAGCCTCACCTTTCAGAAAGTAAGAATAAATTGGATCCAGCAGGGAGACTCAAATACCGCCTACTTTCACAAGATTCTCAGTAGCAACAGGAGAAAGAATTATATTAATGGAATCTGGGATGATGACACATGGGTGGAGGAACCTGATTTGGTGAAACAGTGCTTCAAGATCCATTTTGAAGCATTGTATACCAAAGTATTGTGGAAGAGACCAAAGCTAACCAATGTGACATTTACCACTCTCAGCTCAACGGCACAAAGATACACAATATCTCCCTTCAATGAACATGAAATCCTGAATGTCATCTCTTCGTGTGGGAGTAGCAAGAGTCCATGCCTGGATGGATTTAATTTTAAATTCATAAATTACTTCATTGAACTTATGAAACCTTACATTTGTTGCTTATTTCAGGAACTTTACAGTATAAGAAACTGGCCAAAGGGAGCAATGCATCCCATATAACTCTCCTAGCTAAGATGAACTCTCCTCTACAAGTATCTAATTACAGGCCTATCAGCTTGATAGCCTCAATGCCGAAAATACTATCTAAAGTACTAGCCACCAGATTGAACACTATTCTCCATGAGGTAATATCCTCAACACATATGGCTTTTATCCCTGGCAGGAAACTGCTGGATGGCATGGTGATAGCTCATGAGGCAGTTGATGAAGTAAACAAACTCAAAAAGGAGGCATTCATACTGAAACTTGACTTTGAAAAGGCATTTGACACTGTCAATTGGGTGTATCTTTATGAGGTTATGGATCACATGGGGTTCCCTATCTGCTGGTGAGCTGGATCAAAGCATTACTTGAATCTGCATCAACATCTATTCTGATAAATGGAAGCCCTACTAGTGAATTCTATCCAAATCGTGGTCTGAGACAAGGAGATCCTTTGTCTCCTCTGCTGTTTCTAATTGCTGTTGAAGGCCTTACCAAGATTATACAAAAAGCATTAGATATTCAGATCCTCAAAGGCTGGTCAGTACGCAGAGACAAAGTCAATCTTACTCATCTGCAATTTGCAAACGATACCCTATTATTTGGGCTTGCAGATTGGAGGAATATCCTAACCATAAAGGTGATACTTCAAAACTTTGAGTTAGCCTCTTGCCTGCGCATCAACCTCTCTAAAAGCAAACTAGTTGGCTTCAACATCCAGTCACTGTTATTAGAAGATATGGCTGCACACCTAGGCTGTCAAACTGGATCATTACCATTCTCATATCTTGGAATCCCTCTAGGTGCAAATCAGAAAAAAGGAATCAACTTGGAATCCAATCTACAGCAAATTACCTACTTACCCACACATTTCTTTGGTTTCTTCAAAGTTCCAAAAGGTGTCACTAAGAAACTAGAACAATTGCAGAGAAATATTCTGTGGGGTTCTATCAGAGACCATAAAAAAGTGAGTTGTGTGTCATGGGACAAGGTAATTGCACCAGTTGAAACAGGAGGCTTGGGAGTTAAGAATCTTAGACATTTCAATGATGCCTTGTTAGGCAAACGGTGTGTCAGAAAACTTTCCGGAGAGAATAGTATGGTCTTTGACATTATCAACTCAAAATATAGACACAGAGGTAGTCTATTGATAGGAGAATTCAAAGCACTCAGGACAAACCAAGAAATAGACACAAGAACCAGAGAAAGAAGCTCGAGTTACATTTCTCATTGGTGGAATTCTATTCAAGATATTGCCATATCACCATGGTTCTCTCAGGCCACTAAAATCAGTGTAGGAAAAGGAAATGTAATCAGATTTTGGCAGGAAAAGTGGATTGGAACAGCTTCCTTGTCAGAAAAGTTTCCTAGGCTATTCAGAATATCAAACCAACAACCCTGTCATATTGGTGAGATGGGTTATTGGGACAATCTTTCATGGCATTGGCATTTGACTTGGAGAAGGTCTCTAAGGGAGTTTGAAACTGCTGAATTGGAGGAATTATTGACCTATCTTCAAGGTAGAGAACCTGATATGTTTGGAACTGGTACATATTTATTTACTGGAAGAGATGATGGTTGCTACTCTATAAAAAAAACATATAAGCAAATTATAACCGGCATGGCAAGCAGCTTTGCACCTGGGGAAGCAGAAACTGTTCGCAGTATCTGGAACGGGATGGCCCCAAAAACGATTTCCATATTTGCTTGGAAAATGCTGCTAGGCGGACTACCAGTAAAATTAACTTTACAGCATAGACATATCATTCCGGCTGATCAGGAGACACTCTGTCCTGTTTGTAAATCTGATAATGAATCCATCCTCCATCTATTCCAAAGTTGTTGTTTTAGCTTGCAGGTGTGGTTACAAATATGCAGGTGGCTGGCAAATCTGAATAACCCCTTATTGCACCAAAAAATTCCTAGCTTTGAGAACTTCATGAATATTATACCTTCAGGTGTAAATGTGGATATTTGGAAATCACTCTGCTTATCCACGATGTGGTTTTTGTGCAAAAATAGGAATGCAGTCCACTTTCAAGCACACCCTTCCACAGTTACAGACATTTCACAAAAGATTCAAAGGGATGTATGGCTATGGACAAAGGCTAAATATTCTGATAGATTTCTTTACACCATATCTGATTGGATTCAGAATCCTATATCATGCTTTGCATCAATATGATTCATATTCATTTTGAAATGGTTAGGGGCCGTAATTCGATTGCCGTCACAATGCATGTCCTCTAATTATGATTTCTTAACCTTTTCATGTTGCTATATGCTAGATACTGTCAAAGTTGTGGAACAACTGAGTATGCACATGAATCATTCTGTGATGGGTCACTACCGTAATGCATATCAACATATTAAGGTATTGGATCAATAAGAGTACTAACTGGCATTCATGTACATGCTAAACTCTCACATTCTCACATTCTCAGACTTGCAGGTAATCGGTTAGCTGAGAATGATATCAAAAGTGATTTAATATAACTGCTGCCAGATCCAGGAGTGGCCAGAAGATGCCAAGTCATGGAAAGGAAATCAGACAGTACTTGACTGCCTGATTACAGGCAATAAGAGAAAAAGCCCAGTGACAAGTAACTGAGATTCAAGCCACGAGACAAAGGAATCTAATGACACGTAAACGGAAAAGAACATAGACACTAAGAAATTCAGGTACGCTCTCATCCTTAAATCAGTTGAGCAACTGAAGAGAACTCGGAGGAATGAAAAGTTAGCACAGAAGAGTCTTACATCTATGTTCAATTCGGTTGAAATTACCTCTCAGCTCTCTTCTGGTATAGGTTTACAGGTACTCCCAGAGAAGCCCAAATTTGTAAGTATGAGAATTGTATCTTGAGTACAAAGATAGACAATAGACATTTGACAGAACAAAACATAACCGATCAACACATGAAGAAAGATTACATCACTCTTAATCTCCGAGAGCTATTAGGCACGTAGGCAGAGCTGTGTACCAACCCAAAGTCGTATTTATAAGTCATAGGTGAGCTGTATACCGTACACAATACGATAAGTTGACAGCTACGATCCTTGGCAAGCAATAAAATAATAAATACGACGATGGCTTGAAAGTTGACAGTAAAGACACCTGCAACTCGTATTCTAAAAGTCATAGATGGGTTGTGTACCATCAGTAGATGATAAGTTGACAGCTATGATCATTGGCAAGCAATAAAATAATAGATACGGGCGACCTGCTTAGCAGCGGAGTATAGAGATCACTGATGTATTTATATCTCGTGTGGCTGACTGGTTGTAATCGTAAGAGCGGCCTGTGCTCTTTGGTCGGAACTTCCTTTCTGTAATTATTTTCATTAATGAATTTTGCCTTATCAAAAAAAAACTTGGTGATTTTGTGATTTTGTCCAGCTCATCTCTAAGGTTCAGAATAGTCCCAGACACCCTTACTAATGCTAGATTCAGCAGGCTTTGCTCCAATTCAGACTCCATGTTTGCCATATCATGTAAGATATGTCTGCATTTAGCTGCTATATTTGTTCTCTCAACACAATTCCATTCTTTAAAGTCTGATCTAAGCGCCTAGATTTTTCTTTTAACCTTGTAACTAGCATATCCCTGAACCAGAGTGTTGTTCCAAATTCTTACAATCATATTTGTGTAGGTGTTGTCCTCTAACCAACGGTCCAGAACCCTCATTAGTTTCTGCCCCCAGTCTTGCATATTGTAACATAAGTTTACAGGGCAATGATCCAAATCATCCCTCATTAATCTTGATTGGATCCAGTTCAGATCATTCCCCATCCATAGGTCATTGACAAGAAACCTGTCTATCCTGCTCATGGCTTTCAGAGATTTTATATACCAGGTAAACCGTTTCCTTTCCATTATGAGATCCAGAAGTTTTAGATCCTGCAAAAATTCATTAAATGCCTTTAATTCTTGAGTATTCGGCCTATGAGCAGAACCTTTTCTTTCCCATGCATTGAGTATAGCATTGAAGTCTCCCATGAGACACCATTTCTGATTTTCATTTCCTGTGTGCATATTCCTGATTTCCTGCCACTGAATTAGTTAATATGGCAGGTCACATGGCCCATATATATTTAGCATGAAGGTAGTGTTGTTGTCCAAAGACCAGCTACCAACTATACACAACACACCTTGTGTTGAGACCACCGCCTGCTTATTGAATTTATGTTTGTTCCATATACACAGAAGACCTCCAAATTGCCCTTGAGATCCCTGATACATCTAGTCAAACTAAGTGTCCAACCACAAGTATTGAATAGACTTCCTGTCAATACATCCCATTTTTGTTTTTTGAAAGCTAACAAAATTAGGTTTTTCATCCATAATAAGCTTTTAACTCTTTTCTTCCTTACTGGGCTACATAAGCCTCTTACATTATATGTTATTATCTTCATAGAGCAAACCACACGTAACCTTTTTGACCAATCCCAGGAGTAATAGGCTTTTTTGAGTTTTGAATTTTATTGTTTAGTTGTCTCAGCCTTTGGTGTGTTTCCTTAGGTGCAAGTCTATAGGTTAGACCTAGATTCTGTCCCACTTACATTATGATATCAGCCTTAGCACTTAGCTGTCCCATAACTAGATCTATAGGCTCTGGATTTTGTAACTTGGCTGGCATCAAAGTTCCTATCCACTCATCTAAGATAACCTGTTCCTTTTCTTTTACCAGATCCACTGTCTTGTGGGTCTAACTCCTTGTTTTTGGTCCCCCACCTTGAATTTTCTTAGCAGGTACTCTTGTTTGTTTAGGAGTACTAGCCAAGGCTGTCTGACATTGAACGTTTTCTAGCAGAGGCTGAAACTCTCTACGAGTAATTGGCTTTTTCTAGCATTATGAGTTATTCCTGGTTGATCCTCTATAAGTATCTTCGGTACATCAGAGGCTATTTCTGCTACCACTTCATTCTGTGAGTTACTACTCACTTGGCTGAATTTAGGTACATCTGACTCATCTAGTTGTGCCTCTTTGTTTACCAGAACTGTTTCCATTATGTCATGTCCTTCATCTGACTTATGAGGTGATCCAGTCTGTGCCTCAGTCGTATGTATGGACTGCCTTCTTTTTATTGCTTCATACGAATTTGTTTTCCTTGAGTGTGCACCCCTTAATCGGACTGGTACCAAAAGTTCAGGAAATCTGTCCCAATCAGATGGCAATTGGTATGGAGTATTTTCCTGATCCAGTATTAAAGACTCCCACCTATTCTCTGAATGTACTATATTTGGTCCTCTATGTCTTTCCTTAGGGTAGTTTGTACTAGTCTGTCCTAAGGAAGAATGCCACCCACATCTTGAAGCCGAGTTATGCCTTTAATTAGGCTCATTTTTTCAGAACCTTGGGCTGAGCTATCCCTAGTACATTTATTGAACTCACTATCTGAATTAGAGACATCATCTTCAATTATTGCATTAGATTTGAAACATTCAGGTTCTAGCAATATTATACGCAGCTGATAACTTTTACCATTTATGATCATGCTCACTTTTTACTGAATAGTGGTATCCCAATCAATTTGGATAAGTACTTGAGCAGCTTCTAGGAACTGATGGGAAAATGTACATTCATCAATTTTTAGGCACTTTCCCATTGCTCCCCCATTTTTTCCAGAATTTCCTTGTTCCAGTACTAAATTGGCAGTCCATAGATTTTTAACCATACCTGACTGGGATACATAAATAGATAAGGATAAGAATAGCAAGATCAACACCATAAAGACAACTAAAGCATGGTAAACATTTAATAATCTCCCCGAGTTCTTCAAGGGTTACACTGTTCCCATGGATTTCTCGGTTTAGTTCATGCTTAAAGCATGAGTCATTCTACTAACACACAATATTGAGTTCATCACAATACAAAAATAAAATCGGATCAGTTCTCTATTTTGCAGGAGCTTCAGGATGGTGACTTAAAACCCTTTTTTTTCTTCAACAATCTCGCTCTCGTTCTTTGTGTTAGTTTCTACCTTTTATACTACTTTGGTAGCTTCTTGTGGAAGTTTCATGGACAGTGCAGGTTACATTTGATCGCTTACCAAATGTTGCGCGCACAGATGTGTATATGTATCACCTTGTATGGTCATTTGATTAGGAGTTGGTGTCACACCTTGGATAATTGAGGCAAAACCTCCGCATTTGGGGCTGCTTCTCTTCCTTTTGTCTCAAAGAGCAATTTATGAACTGTTTCTACAAAAAGAAGGAAAACAGGTGTAAAACGCATGTCCCATCATCCTTATTGAGCCAAATCAGACTCAAATAGTCTGCATTTATTTGGTATAAAGTTGGCTCATCACCCACTAAGCATAAATGGGCTTTGGGTCCATTCTTCTCTCTTCGAGACCAAGTGTCTTGGATCATCAAGTTCAATGCCTTCTTAAACGTCCTTGCTCTTAAGCGTGTGATTGGGCCTTCTTGAAGCCTTAATGGATCACGACTTGCAGCCACCAACTTGCCATCTTTGAGCTTTCCATTGGGCTCCATTTGCACAACCTCTTGGTCCACGCCACTAGTAGGTTTGGGTGCAACTTGGGTTGCATCAAAATCTAGCATATAGAGGTTATTGTCATACTCTTTTGATATATTCGAAAGATTCCTTGTACCAAAGATCGTGGACTTTGAGTATTGACTAAAATTTCTTTTCTAATCAAACTCGTATTTTGATCAAAGGCTTCATCATGATCCTCGTACATGTGTCCATGGGGATATCGCCTCCTAACTATTTAGGAGTGGTGAATCTTTTATTGATCTCTCATAATCCTTACATACTTCATATTACTCCCAAAACTACCCATTGTTACTTATTTATGATGTAACTCTAAATAAAATCAAAGAGTGATATCCATACTCAAGATTCCATGGTGATCTCAAACTTACACCTATTATTATTTAGAGTATAACCATTGACAATATGGTGAACTCAAGTCTGGTCAATCCAATGTACTCGTCAACTATAAGCATTCATGTTCTAACTTAGGTGTCGCTACACCATAGTTGATGAGATCAACTACTTCCTTCAAAAGAAAGCGACTTAGAACATACTAACCTATCTGTATTAGTGATGCCCTATCTCACTAATACTATGGTTAGGGATAATTAGTATTGATAACTTTACTAGAATAGTCTCATCATCACAACCATTTGTCATGCATGAGCATACAAATCACCCGAGTCACCCGAGATAGCGTATGAGACTTTGGACTCCATGGATGAGGAAACCTTGAGGGATTTGGCCTATCATGAGCGTAGGGACATGTCTAAGGAAAGGAGAAAGCGAACACACCGATAAAATCACAATTCACACGAGTAAATTGGCAAATGGCTCGAAAGAAATGGCCGATGGTCGAGAAAGGTGCACAACGCAGCCGATATGGCACATTTTATGTTATCTGTACCATTTTCCAATTTTGTCGTGCCTTTTTCATTTTAATAATACCAACCAATTTGTAAGGTCTGTAGGAGCACGTGGGTACCAATTGTGGATCTAAAATGCTCCAACACAAGAGCCTTTGGTTCGGTCAAGTTGAGCCCTATATAGGACTCGGGTAGGGTGCATGACCGAGGTTTGTCTCTCATCCAAGCTTGTTGTCCACGATTTGGACACGGGTGTGCGCATTATCCTAAAGTTAAGGACACGTTAGAACACGTGTAGGAGAAGTCAGGACTGAGACAAAGTTCAGATCTTAGAAGATGGCACGAGCCATCTTTTTTGAATCTTAGAAATGATCCTAGACCGCTCTGCTGCATCCGAGAAGTGTGTCCGAGCGTTGCTATAAATAGCTCAGCACTCTATGGGAGTTCATATTTATGAGTTTGTGTGATATACTCTTTCAAGTGTTTACATCCTTGTTGCAATGAGCTTGAGTGTTTATTGCCCCTAGAATTATCACAATTCTAGCCCTGACATCAGTTATCAAAGCCAAGTTATCTCATTACCTTGAAGAATTGTCAATGCAGGAGATTATGGACGTGGGTTCAAAAGCTTCGATGATGAAGACATCTCCAAAGGTCGAGAAGATAGGAGGGATGAGTTGATCGAGGAGATGCAGTGGCAAATTGCTGATCTCACTCATAGATTGGAGTCTCAAACTCAAGGGCGTCATTAAACCTCTTGTTATGACTTTGAAGAAGGGTTATCTGATTGCTATGACCCCAATATTTGATGCTATAGACGTAATGATCGCAAGGAGAGCACCTCTAGCCTTGGCTTCAAGGTGAAGTTGCCTGAGTTCTTGAGATCCCTTCCGAGGGTTTCATTGATTGGCTTAATGAGATGGAGTGCATCTTCGAGTATAAGGAGGTGCCTGATAAGGTGAAGGTGAAGCTGGTTTCCATCAAGTTCAAGGGTCATGCCTTACCTTGATGGGAATAAACCAAGAAGTTCCGTGAGCACCAAGGGCATTCTAAGATGACTACTTGGGACAAAATGGAGAGGAAGATGTGGAGCCACTTTCTACCATTTGGGCATACTCAGTCCCTATTGTAAGATCTCCGAAAGCTATACTACGTGTCATGATGCAAAAATTCGTGAAGAAGCATAAACATAAGTGTGTGTTAAGCATACATAACAAAAATTTCAGAGATCTTTTGCCAAGGATCTTTGCTAATTTACATAACTTGATGGTACGAGGGAGAAGGAATTTGTTTACCTCTTGTAGAATCACTAATTCATGCAAGAAAGCTCCTTCCTTTGAGGTGTTCAAGT
>JAOWBN010198534.1:0-14981 GCA_028565015.1 Pinguicula moranensis | reverse complement strand
TTGGGATTGTTTTCGGTTTTCATTTTTCCAAGTTTTAATCTCGACGTCCACCGCTCCTCTGTGTAAGAAGATTTCAGAATTTTTGTTGAGGCGTTTGTTGAAGAAGATGGAGAGAGACAGAATTTTGATTGTCTTCTTTTTTAATTTTTTTTTATTCGTTTTAATCCTGTCCGTTGATTTTGTAGAAAATCAATAAACAGGATCGTGAGTGTAAAAGTTGGTAAAAACTTGGATGAGAGAATCCCCATATATGACGGTAAGATATGATAATTAGAGCGATGTTATGGGATATTGGATAAGAATAATGGATATTTATATAAATAAATTTATAATAAAAAATACTATTGTTCGAGTCAAGCCAAGTCAACAGCTCGAGGAAACCAGGCAGACCAGAACCCCCACTGCTTGCGTCGTTACCATCAAAAAATCAGGAGAAAATCCCCGATCGCCACTCACCCTCACATCACTCGTTGTCTTTCGGTAAATGAATTCCAAATATGCCCTCAGTCATCTCCTAATAATCTCTTTATAAAGGGTGTTTCCCGTCACTCTTTCTTTCTACCAGATTTTGCTTTCTTTAAATAGTGTCTAAACGGCAGCAGAGTTTCTATTGAAAGAAGAAAAAAAACAAGATTAAAGGAAAGCCTTGCCTTTTGTTAGTGGCGAAAGCACGCACTAGACTACTACCTGCGTGTGGAACTACGCCATGGAAGAAGACAACAATCGCAAAGAGAAGCGGGCGGAAGAGAAGGAAGTGGCAGGTAGTCGGGGGGATGAATTCGAGGAAAACGATGAACAGGGGGAAGTGAGTGAAAATATTAACAAAGATTGTACAGCTCAAGGATCTTACGAGGGAGAAAGAGGAGAGTTTCCTGACTCAAAGACTCAAACCCTTGCAACTATGAAGTTATCAGAGAGTGATCTCCAGCTTGATGTGAAGGGATCCTCAGAGATGCTATCTGGTACTCACGGAATTGCTTATTAGTTTTTTCCTGGTGTTTGCGTTTTCTGTTTCATGGTTTCATCTAGAGAGAATAATTCAATGCGCGAATGGTTTTGTTTGATCTGTTATTTTAATTCAGCTGCTTATGTGCATGTGAACCTTACGACTTTTGGATTCCACAGATGTGCCTGTGGAGTATTCTCTGCAATCACAACAGTTAATCAGAAAATTGAAGGTCAGAACTTCCCATAACTTGCTGTTCCTTGTATTGTTGTGCTACTTCAGAGTTTAAGCGAGAAAGAAGTATTTTTTTTTGGTTAAAGTGATTGACGAAATTTGATCTTTTTGCTTTATTTGTTATTAACGTAGAACCTGTTTGTAGCATTAGAGATGGGCTGAAGTTCTTTTCCTTCGTATTTAAGTTTTGTTCTCGTTTTAGTGCCATTTAAAATTGGAATAAGCTTTAGTTATGATTTTGTTTCATAAAGGTAAAACCATTTGTTGTGATATTGTGTTGATTGATGTTAGTATTGATTATGAATCGAGCGAGTTTTATAAAGTGAAATGGCAGGTTTGTCTTTGATTTGACCATCAGAAATCATCTTGTAACTTTGTCTGAGCTTGCAAATAGAGCTAGTTAATTCAACTTGAAATGCTGACTTGCGTTCCTGGATCATCTAGTTGCAATAAGAAGTGGTAGCATGTTTGTGTAAGTTACTTTTATTCTGCTCATATGTGTCTTAAAGACTATAAAAGCCAATAGGGGAGACATAATTACTGGATTTACTCCAAAAAGGAAGGTTGCCGTAGTTTATGTGTCATGTGCATTCTTTGGACCATGAACTTTCTCATTATCTCAGATTTTTCAAGATGCATGTTTTTTTTCTTTATTCTGGCATATCACAATCAATTGTTTCTTTTCACTTGTAATCCTTTAGCATCCCATGAAGAGGTAGCAAAGCAAGCTTGGTATCGAAAATGGTTGCAAAACTGGTCCTTGTTTGATGCTAATTTTTACCATTTTCAAGTTTGTGCACATCGCTTGATGACTTTCTGGTCTATTTTGATCTCAAATCTACTATGTTATTTTCTATTACACAAGGAAATGACCCTGGGTGATTTCATATTTAGATAGTCCACGGAAGGTATACTATATTAATAGGTCCTATACTGCAGCAATTGACCTGAACAGCTGCTCAGTTGTAATGGTTATGGCCTTCAACTGTGCGATTGTAATGGGTTTGACCTTTTGCTAATAACCAACAGACTATATAACATGCATTATATTTTCTCACATGGCCTGATTTTGTTCTGACACCAGAGATCATTAAGTCATATTATGGTATAGATCTACAAATTTTTATTTTGATTTTGGTATAGATCATTAAGTCATATTATTGTAAGATCATCAAGTCATATTATGGCCTGATTTTTTTCTGGCCTCCGCTAGAAATTACTGAACGATCAGAAAATATTTGGATTCAGGTACTTGATCGCTCATCTATATTGGAAGCATCAACATCTCTTACGAAGTCCATTTCCTCCACCAAGAGTCCAACTCTACCTGATAAGAAACTGCAACTAGAAGATAATGTGTCCAATCAGTGCCTTTTGGAACAAGAAAAACTTAGTACTCAAAGTCCAAAACCTTTATCCACAATATCCATGACAAGAACCTCTGATGGGTACAACTGGCGCAAGTATGGTCAGAAGCAAGTGAAGAGTCCAGAAGGTTCTAGGAGTTACTACAGATGCACATTCTCTAATTGCCATGCCAAGAAAATTGAATGCTGTTGTCATTCTAATCATGCAATAGAAACTGTTTACAGAAGTCAGCATAATCATGACCCTCCTTCAAAACTAAATTGCGCAAGGGACAATAGGCATGTGTCACCAGTTGTTTCAGTTAATGGAAGCAAAGATGCAGGAAGTCCTGTTAAAGTTTCTAGTGATCCAGTACCATCAGCTTCTTTGAAAGAACCTTTACTAATAACGTATCAAGAAACTGAAAGTAAACAGCAGGAATCATGTGGTTCTGATGAGACAACAGAGATCAAAGGTAATGAGGACCATTCTGAAGGCCCTGAATACAAGAGAAGGCAAGTCTTTTATTATGATTTCGTAATAGTTTTCATTATATATCATGTTCTTTTGCAGTTGTTGCTAGAAGTTTTGTGTATTAGAAAAATGTTGCTAGATGCTGATGATCTCACCTCTGGAAAGTGCAGGCAAAAGAGGAGTTCAAGTGGTGAAGTAGCCTCCCTGCCTACACAAGGAAAGAAACCTAAATTTGTTGTCCATGCGGCAGGTGATGTTGGAATATCGGGTGATGGCTACAGGTGGCGCAAGTATGGCCAGAAAATGGTGAAGGGAAATCCTCATCCAAGGTAAAATCCTTTTCTTGGTTGTTGCACTCCACCTTAAGTAGGTGATATTTCACTACAATTTTCAGATGATGGCATGTGGTCGGAGGCCCTAATCCTTGAGATGGTCTCATTTTTGCATTGGTTTGGGGGTCTGTGTGTCTCTGTGTGGGGTTGGGGGTTTGACTTTGTAGACCTAGCCTTATGAATTTAAGAAACATTTCATTGTTTTCTTTGGAATAACTGGAAGCATTTCCTTGGGGGATTGGATAAGTGGGTTCATGTAATTTCCAATTTTGGTTCTAGAGACTGTGGTCTGGTAGGAGGTGCATAGATGTGAAAATAGGCTATGTGAAGGATCTCTTTTAGCTTTTGTGCTGGGCTTCTTGAATTTGATGATTAGCCCTGGTTTTTACAGGCTAGGAGTTCCTCTCAAGTCTGTTTTTAAGGGGCTTATACAGTGCCAATATATTTTTCAGATCCACTTTTACCTCAGTTTCTTGTATTAACTTGTTGAATGAACTTCAGGAACTATTACAGATGTACATCTACCGGATGTCCAGTTCGAAAACACACAGAGAGAGCAGTAGATAGCACGACTTCTGTAGTAATAACATACAAGGGAGTACACGATCATGACATGCCAGTACCAACCAAAGGTCTTCGCCCAAAGTGTGCGCGTGTTGATTCCGTGGATAATTTGCAAATGCGTCAAGCTGAACCTTGTCATAGTGAAACCCAATGGTCAGTTGACAGAGAAGGCGGATTGACTGCTGAAGCTTTGAATCCGGGTGGAGAGAGAACTTCGGAATTAAGAAGAACCCTGTTGAGCATTGGATTTGAAATAAAGCCTTGCTAAAGAACCCCATGATGGGAGGTGTTAGAGTGCGTGGTATGTTATACTAATAATCTGCGCCAACTTGTGTTGTATGTTTAGCTTGTCATTGAGGTGACCTTGATTATAACCCAGGACGAAGTTGATCTTATTTGTAGAGTGTAAGATTATCACTAGTAGCTCCTGTAAATTTTGTAGGATTATTAGTGAATCAAATGAATGGTCCATCTTAAGGCAAAGTGCATTTGTAATACTTTCTGAGATGAGATTTTCTGCCATTTACCACTCCAATTGATCGAATTGTCACGTTTTGCCAAATTAGAAATCTATCTTGTACAACTACACGAACCAAGGATCGTAGCAGAAGCTGAACGAAGTAATACCAATTGTCACAAACATCAAGCAACTTCTTATCTCAGCTTATATTCTGATGGAAGATACACAACTCCACTAGTATAAAACAGAGAAGTAACCTCTGCTCATTATGCCTAGTGAGTTCTAGGCAGAAGTAGTACACCTTGCTGCATCATAAGATTCTGAAGTGGCACCTGCAATGATTCCAGCTTATCAGAAAATTCTAACATACCAGACAAGTAACAATATCAGAAAAGCCCATTAAGGTCGAAAGCATCTAGCTTTTATAAGCAGTTAATTTATATTCATGCACATGACAGAAACATAACAGCTTATTTGACAACTAATCCGTGTACAATTGGTCAGTATTTCAATGTTTTAAAAGGAGGTAACATTTCAAGAATCCATGGCAAAAATCATTGATGAGCTTAAAGAAGCATAAACAAAAAACAAGGCAGAAACATGAGAAAGTATTATACCCAAGAAGTCCGCGGCCTGACCATGTTCTAGGAGTGACTGTCATAGTAATCAGGGCGCCTTGCCTCATTAATACCAATGAGACTGCTTGGCCTTGTTTAGCTTGTGCTTCAGTAGCTAGCCTGGAAAGTAAGTTCTCACCCATTTCCACATTCCCGAATTTAACAATCTGATCCCCAAGTTGTAAACCATCTTCTGCAGCCGGGGAGGACTCAGTGATTTCATCAACTATTGCAAAGGGCCTACTGACAACAAAATCCACATCCATGGCACTAGAAGAACTCTCAATCACAGGATTGCTAATAAAAGAAGGCATGCCAAGATTTGTATCTCTAGCTTTCACTCCTGAGCATCACACAAATAGGTTAGGCAGATAGTAGAGAATGCAATGTTATTCGTCGGTTATACTTGACAAACTTCAGAAACAAAACACAAATTCCGTGCCAATTGAGTCTCACTGACCAGAATCATTGACAGCTGCAGTTGTTCGTGCATGCTTGACGGAATGCAAAAGCTCAATGTTTTGGTTTAATTTCTCAGTAATATTCGTGTGATCACTACGAAGCTCTGTAGCAGAGAGATAAATAGGAAAAACAACAACATTATAATTAATTCCACTTTCTACATCAGTGCAAGAGGTTTTATAACATCTAGAATAACACAGGACGCTAAAATGGCATTTCTAACAGTCAAGATTCTGTTATAGTCAAGGTTCCGTTTAAGGAATCACGAAACAACAAATTACTCCAGTTACGGCATATCATTTGGTGTATGAATTAGGCACATATATTCCTAGATGGAAGGGTAATAAATGTGGCTCTGGTGCTTCAGGTAACAAAACAAAGCTAGTGAATGAAGGGAGGATGATAGGTTGTTCTCAACCCAGTCCCAGACTTTACCAAACCTATTGCAACAACACAGCAGTAAAAATGCTATCATTGTTTTGATTCATCAACAGGAAAGTGATGTACCAGGAACGTACATTAATGTCATAATCATCCAGGGACTAGGTCTTTGCAACTTTTGGCATACTGTTAGATAGTAATGTAATTTCCAAGCTACAGAATGCTATTGAAGAACAATTTCGTGAAACCATTCAACATTTAGAGGCTATTTCATATAGCAAAGGATAACTAAAGAGAGTAAGTTGCATAGAACTTTTGATAACAGATTGCATCTCCTCTCAAGTATATGAGAAGAGAAGTTTAATTTCTAAAGCATATATAATAACACTGCCACATACGAAAATCTGATTCATTAGTCACAGCACTAACATGCTAAAAGACAATTCCGTGAGTGCTTGTACTACAGTAGACAATGTTAGACATCTGAGAAGTTCCAGGTTTCATTATAGTGAGAATTATAAAACTCCGTAACGGATGAAAGAGCTGCAATGCAAAGGAGTAAAATATGAAGGTAACTAAATATACAAGGTCAGCCAAAAAAATACTTGCTAGGATTAGTAGCCAAGTGATTAAAACCACCATATGTCTATCAAGAAACAAAAAAATTTCAGGATCACACACCAACTCGAGAAAAAAGTAAATTACCAGCAAGCCTATGGCGCTCGGCTCTCACAATCGGGATGTCAATATCTGCTCGCGGGAAGCCCTTGACAAAAACAATTTTTCAAACGAAAAGCTCCATAAATGAAAATGAGGAGCAATAGAGATTACTGTCCTTCTCCAGGTTCTTTAGTCTCGTCATACAGTAGCGAATTTGAACGTAACTAATCCTACTCATGAAAAGAAAAAAAGTAGAACGAACCAACAACCAAGATTAACCTCTGAATCGACTAGGTTTCCTGAGAGTCCAGGACCGCCTGGCTGGCAGAGGCGTTGGATGATGACATCCATCTCCTCCTCCATTCCACGGCGCCTCTCCATCAGCTTCAGTGTCTCGGCTTTCAAATTGGCGGCCACCATATTGGATGATTCCAGCTTTTCCTCTCAACGCCGTCACTAAGGTTTTAGCGTTACAGAAGTGAGCAGAAGCCCAAATTCGAACAGAGAAAGAGACAAGAAGAAAAGAAGAAATATGGAAGCCCCCAACAATGTCGAACAGAGAAAGAGAAAAGAAAAATAGCGAACAGATCTCAATTCCCAGTTCTGGAGGGTAAACTCGACTTTTCCAATTATAAAACTTAGACCCAGTCGCGAAATCGCGCGTCGGGGGCAGTGGGGTTATTTTGGAATGTACAAGGGGATAAAGTAGCTTAAGAAAGTACAAGGGAATAAATTAACTAATAACTATAGTACAGGGGCTAATGGCCTTTTGCTCAAATTATCATAAGAGAGGTTTCGAATTTGACACCTCCTTACAGTGATCAGTGATGGCTTCATATTTTATAGATTTTTTCTCTTACTGTTACTTTGGAATTGCAGTCATGTTGAGATGCCACACGCCAATCAATATCTTCTCTTTTGGTTTGGTGGTGTGCTTTGACTTTCGAATCCTTCTCTTTTCAGTTTTCAACCGCAACCGAACCACGCCTTTATTGCAAAACCAAAAGTCGCGTGAAGTCGAACAAGTTCTGATAGTTTTTTTTTCGAACTTTTCCAGCTGTTGTTTTTCTCATGCATTTTAAACTCCGTTTCAGTCAACCGTTGGATGTATAATGTCGGGAAACTGGTAGTTGAGGATCATAAACTCCACTGTACAGCTGGTGTGTGTACTGTCTAGTGTGTGTGGATCTCTTGGACTTCAATTGTCACCGCAAAACCTGGTAAACCATTATGCATACAGAGTGGACTTACTCATTAAATGCTCAACTTCCAACACACAGAAGCTATATGCTACGCTCAGATCTCTGACACACCATATTACAATCAGTTCAGTTTTCTAGCTCAAACTCGGACACTCCACAAAACGGACTTTTGATTTTCATGTCCAATCCACACACTTAACATCAGAAAATAGATAAAAACAGGATGAGTAATGAAGCATCTTCTTCGTCGAGGGACAAGGAAGAAGATGGTGTCGCGGAGAAGCAGCACAAGGAGAAACAGAGTAAAACAAACAAAGTTGGCATCTTGAAGCTCTTCTCTTTTGCCGACGGATATGACTATCTGTTAATGTTTGCTGGATCTATCGGCGCCTGCGTGCATGGTGCATCGGTACCGGTTTTCTTCGTCTTCTTCGGAAAGATCATCAATGTCATCGGATTGGCATATCTATTTCCAAAAGAAGCATCTCCAAGAGTTGCAAAGGTAGGAAAATAAAAAAAAGACTCTGTTCTGTTCAGATTATACAGTGACTCACTCACCCCTAATCTGATCTAAGTTTTAAATCCTTCAAATTTTGCAGTATTCCTTGGACTTTGTTTACCTGAGCATAGTCATTTTGTTTTCCTCATGGACAGGTAAGAAAAAAGTAAAATAAAGGTGGTTGGTTGTGGAATTAACTCGATCACATGCTCTCTGTTTTTCACCCTGCAATAATAGCATCATCATAATGAAGTTGTCTGCTATGTCTATGTCTCGTCTATGTGTATGTATGTATTAGAGGTTGCTTGTTGGATGCATTCCGGCGAGAGACAGTCGGCGAAGATGCGGATGGCGTATTTACGGAGCATGTTGAATCAAGATATCAGCATCTTCGACATGGAAGCATCCACCGGAGAAGTCATCTCCGCCATTACAAGTGACATTATTGTGGTCCAAGATGCAATTTCAGAAAAGGTACGAATGGATGGAGTTAGTTACAGATTACAATACAATACAATACTAAAAATAAAGGGGCATTTAATACACAGGACGAGTCTGTTTCTGGGTCTAGAGCTATACTACAAATAGCATTGAATTACTGTTATATTATCCCAAGGAATTAACAGGGTACTAAACCATCATTAGCAACGATAATAGCATCCAGAAGGGATTTTTTTGGTTTAGATCCTTCTTTTGAAAAGTAGGAAGAATAACAATAATTTGGACAAGGGTCCCGGTTAATTATGTCCATAGTCCAAACATCATCTTCATTACTTTAGTCATCAATATGTAGCCAAGTGTAGAGTATGAAAGGACATACCAATAGATGTTGAACGGGATAGGGAATTCATATATTTTTTATTTTTTTGTCTGGAACTGAAAGTGATTGAGGAGGCATAAGAGGAGTTGTCCAAGCATTTATGTTATTGCTTGGTGATTAATAGTTGGGCATGATTAAGAATTTTATTTTATATGTTTGTGGCAGGTTGGTAACTTTTTGCATTACATCAGCCGTTTCATCACAGGATTTACTATTGGCTTCATCAGAGTTTGGCAGATCAGTTTGGTGACACTTTCCATTGTGCCTTTGATTGCTCTTGCTGGTGGCATATATGCTTATGTAGCCACTGGGCTCATTGCAAGAGTTCGAAAGTCTTATGTTAAGGCAGGAGAGATTGCTGAGGAGGTTGGAAAAACTCATGAATCAGTAGAGTTGGTACGTAAACCGAATCCGTGTTGTGATGTTTTTGACTGATTTCCATGCATTTTCAGGTGATCGGCAATGTGAGAACAGTGCAGGCATTTGCAGGAGAGGAAAAAGCAGTGAAATCATACACGACGTCTCTGTTGAGCACCTACAAGTATGGAAGGAGAGCAGGGCTGGCAAAGGGGCTCGGACTCGGGACATTGCACTGCGTTCTTTTCCTTTCGTGGTCGTTGCTCGTCTGGTTCACGAGCATTGTCGTTCATAAGAACATCGCCAACGGGGGAGAATCATTTACTACCATGCTCAATGTCGTTATTGCTGGCCTGTAAGGAGTTGGTCGTCTTACCCTTTCTTCGTGATGCTCCATGGTTTTCTTTACATTATGTGAAACAACAGCTTTGTTTTTTCAGGTCGCTCGGGCAAGCTGCTCCGGATATAACAGCGTTTATTCGAGCAAAGACGGCTGCATATCCCATTTTTGAGATGATTGAAAGGAACACAGTTAGCAAGACCAGCTCAAAGACTGGCGGGAAATTGTCTGCATTAGAGGGCAGAATCCAGTTCAAGGTGGTGAATTTTAGTTACCCGTCCCGTCCAGATGTGTTGATATTCAACAGATTCTGTCTGGATATTCCTGCTGGGAAGATTGTAGCACTTGTTGGAGGAAGTGGTTCAGGGAAGAGCACGATCATCTCTTTGATGGAACGATTCTACGAGCCGCTCTCCGGACAAATACTACTGGATGGAACTGACATCAAGGACCTTGATCTCAAGTGGCTCAGGCAGCAGATCGGCTTGGTGAATCAAGAACCTGCATTGTTTGCTACGACCATCAGAGACAATATATTATACGGGAAAGATGATGCAACTACTGAAGAGATCACGCGTGCAGCAAAACTTTCAGAGGCTATCAACTTTATCAACAACCTTCCTGAGAGATTTGAGACTCAGGTACTCCAAATGAGATTTTCTCATTTTAGCGCAATACTCGTTTGAGACCATCTTCTGAAACATCTTTTTGTCTTGGTTGTTCAGGTTGGGGAGAGAGGAATACAACTATCTGGCGGACAGAAGCAGAGAATTGCCATATCACGTGCCATAGTGAAAAATCCTTCCATCTTGTTGTTGGATGAAGCTACTAGTGCACTCGATGCGGAGTCAGAGAAGAGCGTGCAGGAGGCTCTTGACCGAGTGATGGTGGGGAGGACGACTGTGGTAGTGGCTCATCGTCTTTCAACCATCAGAAATGCAGATGTGATAGCTGTAGTACAAAATGGAGTCATAGTGGAAACAGGAAGCCATGAAGAGCTCATCTCAAGGCAAAATAGTGCATACGCTTCACTTGTTCAACTACAACAATATGCTTCTCTGACTCGGTTGCCATCATCTCATGGACCTGTAATGGGGAGACCTTTGAGGTACCTTCTTAATGTGCTTGACAGAGTGCCAACCTCTCTTACTGACTTGTTATGTCTCTTTGATTGCAGCATCAAGTACTCCCGCGAGGGTAGCCTTAGGTACTCACGGGAATTATCCCGCACAACAACAAGAAGTTTTGGTGCGAGTTTTCGTTCAGAGAAATCTGTCAGCAGATTTGGCGGTGATAGTTATGAAATATCCAAACCAGTGACAATTTCTACAAAAAGAATGTATGCCATGGTGCGGCCTGACTGGTTCTATGGGGTTTTCGGCACTATTTGTGCATTCATTGCTGGAGCACAGATGCCTCTGTTTGCACTGGGTGTTACTCAGGCTCTAGTATCTTACTACATGGATTGGGAAACAACACAGAGAGAAGTCAGGAAAATTGCATTCCTCTTCTGCGGGGGAGCTGTTATAACGGTCATTGTTCATGCCATTACACATTTGTGTTTCGGGATCATGGGAGAACGGCTCACCCTTCGTGTTAGAGAGAAGATGTTCACTGGTGAGTTTCATGACCCTAGAACAACATAACTCAAACCAAGAGCTAGTTAACTGGACTATGACTTTAATCAAGACCCTAGAATCTCACAGAACAAAACCAAGAGCCCGTGAACTACAATATGACTATAAAATTGCTTGCTAATATGATGTACCTGATGTAGCTATGTTGAGAAACGAGATTGGATGGTTCGATGACGTAAACAATACGAGCTCCATGTTGGCATCACAACTAGAGAGCGACGCAACTTTGCTGCGCAGCGTGGTGGTGGATCGTTCAACTATCCTCTTACAGAATGTCGGTCTGATTGTGACCTCCTTCATCATTGCCTTCATCCTGAACTGGAGACTCACTCTTGTCGTCATGGCCACTTATCCCCTCATCATCAGCGGTCATATCAGTGAGGTAGCCAACTCTTATTTCTACTTCTGTTATTCCTGAGTACATCAAAGATTGTCTGAATATGTGAGTTATATATCCCGTGTGATATGTTTCAGAAACTATTTATGCGAGGGTACGGTGTGGACTTGAACAAAGCATACCTGAAAGCCAACATGCTTGCTGGAGAAGCTGTTAGTAATATACGAACTGTGGTCGCCTTCTGTGCAGAGGAGAAGGTTCTTGATCTTTACTCAAACCAACTTGTTGAACCGTCACAGAGCTCATTCAGGAGAGGCCACGCTGCGGGCATTTTCTACGGAGTCTCCCAATTTTTCGTTTTCTCATCTTATGGTCTCGCCTTATGGTATGGATCCACTCTGATAGAGAAGGACCTGGCAAGCTTCAAATCTGTGATGAAGCCGTTCACGGTCTTGATTGTAACATCCATGGTTATGGGCGAGACACTGGCCATGGCACCTGACCTCCTAAAGGGTAATAAAATGGTGGCCTCCGTATTTGAAGTGCTTGACAGACGGACCAAGATATTGAATGATGTTGGGGAAGAAATTAACAGAGTTGAAGGCAACATTGAGCTCAGAGATGTGGACTTCAGCTACCCATCCAGGCCCAACGTCCTGATCTTTAGGAACTTTAATCTCAGAGTGAATTCAGGAAGAAGTATGGCTTTAGTAGGGCAAAGTGGATCAGGGAAAAGTTCTGTGATCGCCCTCATACTACGATTTTATGATCCATCTTCAGGGAGAGTGATGATCGACGGTAAGTTCTCCTAAATTTCACCTGCATCTTGCTCTGATCATTACCAACAACTACATGCTTTTCTTGCAGGGAAAGACATCAAGAAACTGAAGCTCAAGTCGCTGAGGAAACACATTGGTCTGGTGCAGCAAGAGCCGGCTCTGTTCGCCACTTCCATCTACGAAAACATTGTTTATGGCAAAGAAGGAGCCACTGAAGTTGAAGTAATCGAAGCAGCGAAACTGGCCAATGCACATAGTTTCATCAGTGGCTTACCGGAAGGATACTTAACCAAAGTTGGGGAGCGAGGCGTGCAACTTTCCGGGGGCCAAAAGCAGAGAGTAGCCATTGCTCGTGCTATCTTGAAGAACCCATCGATCTTGTTGCTGGACGAAGCTACCAGCGCTTTGGATTTGGAATCAGAACGAGTGGTGCAGCAAGCTCTGGACAGATTGATGAAGAACAGGACAACGTTGATGATTGCACACAGATTGTCCACCATAAAGAATGCCGATCAGATATCTGTTCTGCAAGATGGCAAGATCATTGAGAAGGGAACTCATTCTTCACTTATAGAAAACAAAGATGGTCCGTATTACAAGCTGATTAGCCTGCAAAGGCAACAGTACCAGCAATAACACTATCAAAATATTCTTCCTGCCAAATCTCTACAGGGTAATCAGACACACTAATCATGAATCAAATGCTATTGTTCCAAAGGCATGTGGTTAGTATTACTACCAACTTCTTCAGAGCTTGGAAAGTAAACATGCAAATGTCTTTTTCATGTTTGTTTCTCTTTCATAGTAAATAACATAAGTTGCTAGCAGTACATGTATTTAACGAGATTGCTAGTATTCGTGTATGTTGAGTTAGAAACCAAAGGGGTTTAAAAGAAAGTTTTACAACACAGTCGTGGGTTTTGTAATAAGTTCACTCTTTATATCATCCGGTCACTGGCATGCTTGTACCTGGAGGAAATGGACAACGGAAATGTAAAGCTGAAGCAGAGTCTAGTTATTTTCCAAAACATTCTATGGTAGTTGATTGGCGAGTTCCTCTTCATCAATCACAAAAAGTAGTATAATGATTCGTGTGAAACAAGAATTTTCTGGAAAACTTGAATAGATTTTCCTGTACAAGATGATATAACAATGATGATAATAACAAAAAATATTCAAGATCGCAACACTTCCTAAAGCCTTGCTTTCTGCATCCAGTATCAACAACAGTCACAGCAAAAAACAAATCCAGGCAACATAGTAACTAGTGTGTATAAGCTGATTAATAATTTACGATATTGATGTAAGTCAAAAGCAAGTTAAACCAGATGCTAAGGGACCATGAAGCGGAAGCATAAAAAATTTGTTGTCGATTACTCGTGAATGCATGTGGACATTTGCTAGTGAACCTAATTAGAACTCAAAAGTAAATACAGGCAATTACAAACAACATAACAAAAACTTGAATGGCCATTCCGCCCTCATGTAAAAAACATAAAAAGTTGCTAGTTCATTGTACTTCCTGAGTTCAGTAAATTTAAAGATAAAAATAAGCACTTAAGCAAAATCTTTGAATTACTGAGAGACATACCAGGATGATCATTATTAGTCAGCATGAGCAGACTACAGGAATATGACCCTGCCCTCTATCCAACAAGATTTTATTGAGCATGTGACTTCCACAAACAGATCATGGTCAGACAGATGTTAGGCAGAAAGACATGTACTGCATGAACCTATTCTTACATCATGGAAACATCTTAGGGATGTCACCTGCTGAACTCTGGACTTCCACAAAATTATCCAGATGCATCATACTAAATCACGAAACAATTTTATTAAGCTCGAAATTTGTGACGAATTCATATAGTGGACTTCCCCAGACACAATGTATTCAAAATTCAGCACATATGAGCATGTGTTAGATAGGCTATGGCTAGTATCTTTCTGATGATCTTATAACAAAAGGATACTGTTGCCTAACTTTCCAGTAATATAACTTACCTTTTGTGGCATGGCATCCTCTGCCAAACTTTTACAATCAGCAACAACCAGAAGCATCTGATTCCAGATAAGTTTCTCAAGCCAGTTATCCACAACTGGTAGTTAGTGGTATATAATCACGTATATGGTCCAAATATTATTCTTGAAGTCTTTCTGAACTCATCTATTAATGATTTGTTTTACGGTCTGCCAGATGAGGAATGAGGAAAACATAACGATATAAATATATATGGTGCTTCAACTTCAGAACATTGTGACTCAAGGGTAGGACAACAAACTTGTTGGGGTTCTTAAAATCAACCGCAACACCCCCTTGATATAAGCGACCGTCTTTGTAGCCAGGTGGTGCATTTGAGGTTACTTAAAATGAAAGAATTACAAATGTGCTCAAGAGATAGCATTGAGAATTACCTATTTCAATTAAAAGTTATCCGCTTCTGCAAATGGAATATACATGACCAACACAAGCCACAGCTTCATCAGCGTGCAGTAGAAAACTACTCTTATTAACTAAAAACTGCAGAACTAA